>JAYEVK010000271.1:0-108739 GCA_036346275.1 Otatea glauca | reverse complement strand
AAAGAAGACTTTCAGCGAAAGAAAGCGAGGAGGCGAGCCGGGCGCGCCCTTAAAAGCGGCGTGATCTTGGCGGAAGAACACCACTTGGGACCATGACGGCGTCCGTCCTCGAGAGGCCAAAAGAGGTTAGTACCTGAGATAATGGAGAATTTTTATTATGGGCCCATACCTGGATTAGCCCGAAGTGCGGTGACATAAGATTTGAAGACCCGGGCGTCCCCGATGCGAGGGCAGTCTCGGGCTCGTCCCTTACAACAGGGGGAATGGTCGGCTTACCACGATGAGAATCAGCTTACTGCGCATTTTGTCCCCCGGAGGCGAGTTACGATGCTGAGATCCCAGCTCGACCGAGGGGCGCGTGGGCCGAGGCTCCTGCGTCTTGAGGTCGAGGAAGCGCTCGGGCGCGAATGCCAGGATGGACTTTGCTGCAGGATAAGATTGGCTTTCCGCGATGAGAATCGGCTTACTGCGTGTCTGACCCCCTGATGTCGATCCTTCGCATCACAACCTTTAGACACGTTCGCTCGAGACGCGGGAAAGCATAAGAGGAAATAAGAGACGATAAAGCAGCACAATTTATCATGAGGGAAAAACTAGGCCGAGCCCCTTAGCTCGAAACCCTTACTAGTGACGGTCCCAGGCTCGGGCCCTACTACGGAGGGATGGTCGACTTACTGCGATGAGAATCGGCTTACCGCGTATTCGACCCTCAAAGGTGGACCACGGGACTGCCACGCTAGATCGAGTAAGGGGCACGAGGCGCGAAACTTCGGTATCTCGGTCGGCGAGCCCGGCGAGGCTGCAGGGCGGACCCTGCGACGGGGATAGCGACTGCTGCGATGAGGATTGCCTTACCGTGTATTCGACCCCCGGAGGTAGGTGTCCGGGCCATGGCCCGGGTCGTGCTTGCTCGAGATGCGAGAGACAAGCATGATGACAAGGAAAAGCATCTTATCTCAAAACAGAAGGAGGGGGAGCATTAGGCATAAAACCTCCAAAGTTGGTCTACATTCCACAGTTAGTGAGCTCCTGCCATCGGGGTCACTAAGGCGGTAAGCTCCCACTCGACATCTTTGAGACAGTGCAGCAGGGGTCTTACGCAGTGAGGACAGCTTGTTAGTGTTGGACCGGTCCCCGATGTGGAAGCCCCTAGGTTCTATTGCTCGAGCGGCATGCCTGCGGAGATCTTGCAGGTAGCGCATCGAGCGGAGCAGTGCGCGGCACCTTACTTCCTCCACCAGGGCGAGGTCGAGGGATCGCTCCCGCTCGAGATCGACCTGGTAGATCGAGCTTACCCTGACGGAGCCGAGCGTGACCTCGGGCGGTAGGACGGCCTCGGCCCCAAAGATGAGCTGGAAAGGGCTCGCCCCCGTTGCTCGGCTTGAAGAGGTGCGAGCGGACAAAGGGCGGTGGTTAGCTTCGTCCGCGAAACCGACCCGCGCCGACCAAGCTCGGTGAAAGCTTCGCTTCTTGGCGCTTGGGCGAAGCTGTCTATTGGCGCGCTCGACCACCCCGTTGCTCTGAGGATGGCTCACCGAGGCAAAGCAGACTTTGGTACCCATGTCTGCGCAGGACTCTTGGAACAGCTCGTTGGTGAACTGCGTCCCATTGTCGGTGATGATCCTGCAATGGACACCATACCTCGTGACCACGAAGGAACAAAAGAACCTTACCGTGGCTTTGATGGTGATAGCGGAGACCGGCTCAGCCTCGATCCACTTCGAGAAAGTGTCGATGGCGATGAACAAGAATTTCTTCCCTCCAACTGACCTCGGGAAGGGGCCGAGGATGTAGAGGCCCCACGTCGAGAATGGCCAGTAGAGTGGAATGGTCTGCAAGGTTTAGGCCGGTTGTCGAGCCTTGGAGCATGGGCTGGCGAGCACGGCAATCGCGGATGATGTCTTGGCGTCCCGGCGCGTTGGCGATAAAATCCATCGGAATGCCTTCAGACCATTGTCACGAAAGAAGAGTGGCGTTGCATAGGCGAGTGTATGTCGTTGAGCAAGTACTTACCCTCCTCGAGAGTGATGCATTTGTGAATGCCGGGGCTCCTCATCGGTAAAGCTTGCTGGCGATGAGCACATGCGATCTTGCGCGGTGCTAGATCCTGCTCCTCTCGGCCGGAGTAGCGGGGAGCTCCCCGCGGTCGAAGAACTTGACGTTCGGGTCCATCCATGAGGGAACACTCTCGAGGAGGGCCATTGGGTCTTCCTTGTCTACGACAGATGGCGCGGCCAAGGTCTCGAGGATGACGTCTGGCGGGAGCTCATCACCGAACGATCCGAGCCTGGACAGGAGGTCAGCGGTGGAGTTGTCCTTCCTTGGCACGTGCTAGATCTTTAGGTTTTGGAACCATCTCTCCATCTTGCGCACCTCGGCGAGGTACTTGGCCGATGGCGGTCGGACAGATAGTTTTGTTGTCTTGATTGACAGCGCTGAGAGTCCCTTTAAGAATCAGACGGCGGATGCCCAGGGACTTGCAAACTCGCAGGCCAGCCAAGTGGGCCTCATATTCCTCCGCGTTGTTGGTTGCGGGGAAACCGAAGTGGACCACATACCTCAGGTGATCACCTTGAGGGGTGACGATGAGAACGCCAGCCCCTGAGCGCTCAAAAAACCTCGACCCGTCGAAAAACATGGTCCAAGGGTCTTCGACCTCGATCTCGGGCTCAGGTGCAGGCTCGGTCATTTGCTCGACCACGAAGTCGGCCAGCGCCTGCGATTTGATGGCGATGCGGGCCACAAAGCGGAGGTCAAACTCGGCCAGCTCTGTCGGGGATCTATCATCTTGACACGTGTCCAGGCCCCCTGGGTTTTAGAACATTTTCCCCGAGCTCGGAGGACTGTTCCCGAGCTCGGAGGATGGTTCCCGAGCTCGGGCGAGGGTTTTCCCAAGCACATGCTGGCTCCTCGACCTCGGCGCCTTCGACCCGACGTCCAGCATAGTATTCCCCTTTCTTACGTGACCTCTCTCCCCTGCGTGGGAACTGGGGTCACCATCTCCCGTCAAGTCCCCTGCGTGGGAACTAGGGTCAACTGCTCCCATCAACTCACAGACACCGCCCGATGTCAGCATTCGAGATCAACGCCCAGGGGTCTATAAAGCGCTGGACTACCGTGATCACAGAGGCCCACGCACAACACAGCACAAACCAAAGGAGATGCGCTGATACACATGCAGGCACACTCCTACTCTACACCACCTCGTCGAGCTCCCCCTCGGCCACCTCCTTCCGAGCGGCCTCGAGGTCAAGCTCCCTGTTCGTCCTCCCCCGAGGAGCTTTTAGTGACCTTTCGCCTACGGGCAAGACTGGAATAGAGCTATTACCCGACCCAGGGGGCTTGAACCAGTATAAATGATGTGTCCCCTGTTCGTTTGTTCTTCTCCCTCTAGCTGTGCACCTACCGACGCTCCCTTCTTCCCGGATGAGCACGACTTGGGGCCTCCCCCTTTTTACACGATCCTTCCCCCTTCTTTGCGGTTGACGGTCCCGATCATCGACAGCTGGTGCCCACCGTGGGGACTGAAGTTTCGTTCGTCCGATGTTCATCGTCTCATCGTCGTCAACACCTTCAGCTTCACCGACAAAATGTCGCGATCAACGAGCCTGGGCGCGGACGCGGTCCCTAAGTGCCAAGGCTCCACGTCCATGCTCTCGCCCTCATTGCCGCCTCACGAACGCCGGGTCTTCATGGCGATAGCGCGGCGTCTCGGCGAGCGGGCGATGGCGACGAGAGACCACAGCAGGGCGCGTCGACTTCGCCAGTCACCATCAACCAAGCTATCACCGCCATTCGGCGAGAGGAGCGCGCGATGTCCCGCTCTCCGTCGGGCGGCTCGAGTCCTCCCCCCGAGCGAACGTGGGAGGGCTGCGGGCCATCGCCGGTCATGGCGACCCGCGATGTCACCGCTCGGCTCTCTTAGGCGGTCCCTAGCCAAAGAGCTCAACAGGGTGACCGAGTCGACATCGCGCGCCTTCAGCGGCAAGTCGGCCTGGGCTCGAGTGCGCCTTGGCGGCGGTAGCTATTATTTGTGAAGTCGTCGGCGTTCGCGTGGACTCCTTACCCGCGGGGAAGACGTGGCCCGTGGGCGCACCCGCCAACAACAGAGCAACAGTGATGCTCGCTCGAGCACTAATGCTTCCGGAGGCCTTTTCCCGAACATCCCGCCCCGGCGCTAAGGAAGGAGGTTCAGCCCCGCGCGACAACAAGCGGGGGAAAGACCGCGGCGGTGGAGGTGGCCAGCTCCGCGTGGTCACTGCGAACGACAGCAGGCGCGAAGGAACGGAAGCGCGCTAGCCCTACCGACGAGGGCCTCGGCCCCAGCAATATCGCTCACGGCCTCAGCAAGCAGTGCGTCGGCCCCAGGAGGGGCACGGTCAGGCTGGGCCACCTCGGGCAGATGCCCTACCCTAGGGCGACGAGGAACAGCTCCGCCTCGACGCCGACAAATTATGCCCGTTCCATAAAATCTACGGCCACGATCTGCGAAGTTGCAGAATGTGGCTGTACAAGCTGGACGCCTTTTATAGAGGGTGCGGAGAGATGCCCACGCTCCTGAAGGGCGGAGAGCGGCCCGGCGGGAACGACGCCTGCGAGGACCAAGAAGGCCTCGACATGGAGTTCCAGCAGGGCGACCGCCGTGTGGATGTGATCTTCGGTGGCTCTTCGGCATATCGGTCCCGGCGCGAGCTGAAGGACGCCGTGAGCACCGTGTACCAAGCCACCGTCGGGAAGCCCACCGACCAACCCTGCAGGTGGGATGGTGTTCCCATCACCTTCTCCCGGGATGATGCTCCCCCGGGGATGTCCCGAGACTTCAAGACTGCCCTAGTCGTTGCCCCGACCATAAGCAACACCATTGTCGACCGAGTCATGGTTGACGGGGGAAGCTCCCTCAACCTGCTCTTGGCGATCGCACTGGACCGGATGCAAATACCCTGGACGAAAATCAAGAATATAGCGCTCCCCTTCTTCGGCATCGTACTAGGGAGCTCGACCACTTCGCTCGGGCAAGTGGTTCTACCGTCACCTTTGGCGACTCGGCGAACTTTCGCACCGAGCTGATCACCTTCGAGGTCATAGATGGCGACCTCCAATACAACGCCATCCTCGGACGGCCAGCCCTGATCAAGTTCATGGCTGCGAATCACTACGGGCATCGGTGTATCAAGCTCCAGGGCCTGGCGGCATCGTAACGGTCCGTAGCGATCTCAAGGTGGCACACGGTTGCGAGGAAAAGGCCCTAGCACTCGCCGGCATGCTGCCTCGATGAGGTCTGGCGACCCAGAAGAACACCGCGAAAGCAATCCAACCCATTAGCCTACCAAGGCCGTTACCTTTCGAGGAGGAAGCTTCGGGCAAGTCGCTGTGTTTCCGCTCAACTCGACCGTAAATAGGAAGACAAGCTCGTCACCTTCCTCCGAAATAATAAAAGTATTTTTGCATGGGAACCAGCGGACATGCCGGGGGTCCCACAGGAGGTGGTCGAGCACAAACTACAAACAAAGCCCGGCTGTAGGCCTATGCGCCAGAAACTACGGCGCTTTTCCCTTGAGGAAGCGACGATAATCAGGGAGCACCTTGATAAGCTCCTAAAGGCCGGCTTTATTCGTGAGGTCAACCACTCCGAATGGCTAGCCAACCCCGTAATTGTACAAAAGAAAGGCGGGAAATGGAGAATGTGCGTCGATCACACGGGCTTAAATGCTGCGTGCCCCAAAGATAACTTCCCTCTTCCACGCATAGATCAGATTGTGGACTCCACCGCCAATGCCAAGATGTTGAGTTTTCTTGACGCCTACTCCGGCTACCACCAGATCAAGCTCGTCGTAGAAGACAAGGACAAGACCGCCTTCATCACGCCGTTCGGAACCTTCTACTACACGACCATGTCGTTCGGTCTCCGCAACGTGGGCGCAACGTTCCAGCGGCTGATGGTCAAGACCTTCGACCCGCAGGTTGGCCGAAACCTCGAGGTCTACGTCAACGACATCATCGTCAAAAGCTCCTCCGAGGCCGACCATGTCAATTATCTGGCCAAGACCTTCGCCAGTCTAAACAAGCTCGGCATCAAGCTTAACCCCGAGAAGTGCATCTTCGGCACGACCTTCGAAAAGGTGCTCGGCTACATGATCGGGGGCTCGGGCGTGGGCCCGAACCAGGAGAAGATCGAGGCAATCGAACAGATGGCCGCCCCGACCTCGGTAAAATAAGTCCAGAGTCTCACCGGCTGCATCGTCGCCCTTAGCCGCTTTATCTCCCGGCTCGGCGAGCGAGGGCTGCCCTTCTTCAGGATCCTGAGCAGGCACGAGGGCTTCGAGTGGACCCTTGAAGCCCAGCGATCCTTCGATGATCTCAAGGCAAACCTCTCAAGCCCACCTCTGTTGACAACTCCGTAGCGGGGCGAAGTGCTGTTGCTCTACCTCGTGGCCACGACCCAAGCCGTTAGCGCGGTCCTAGTAGTCGAGCGGGCCGGGCGACAGCACCCGATCTACTACGTCAGCTAGGTGCTTTATGGGCCAAATGAGCGCTACCCTCTGGTCTAGAAGCTCCTCTACGCCCTTTTTATGGCCTCGCGCAAGCTTCGGCACTACTTCCAAGCGCATGCGGTGGTTATCCCGAGCGGGCTCCCGCTCGGATTCTCGAGAACCGAAGGCGGAGGTCGCATGTCGCCAAATGGGCCTGCAGGCGGCGAGTTCGACCTCCGCTTCATGGCCTGCACCGCCATCAAATTGCAGGCACTAGCTGACTTCGTGGTCAAGCAAATGACCGAGCCTCCCCCCGACAAGGAAGACCAGGTGGCCCTCCTCGAGAGTGTTCCCTCGTGGATGGACCCGATCATCAAGTTCCTCGACCGCGGGGAGCTCCCCGCTACTCCGGCCGAGAGGAGCAGGATCGGCGCCGCGCAGGCTCGTACAGGCTCATCGGCGGGCAGCTTTACCGTTGAGGAGCCATGGGCATTCTGTCAAAATGTGCCACTCCTGAGGAGGGTAAGTACTTGCTCAGCGACATACATTCTGGCCTATGCGGCGCTCACTCTTCTTTCAGGACAATGGTTGGGAAAGCGTTTCGGACGGGATTTTACTGGCCAACGGCGCTCGGGGATGCTCAAGACATCGTCCGCGCTTGCCAGGCCTACCAGTTCAATGCTCGGAAGGCCTGACAACTGGCCTACGCCTTGCAGACCATTCCCCTCTCCTGGCCATTCTCGACATGGGGCCTCGACATCCTCGGCCCCTTCCTGAGGTCGGTTGGAGGGAAGAAATTCCTGTTTGTCACCATCGACACTTTCTTGAAGTGGATCGAGGCTGAGCCAGTCTCTGCTATCACCGCCAAAGCCGCGGTAAGGTTCTTTCGTTCCTTCGTGGTCACAAGGTATGGAGTCCCTTGCAGGATCATCACCGACAATAGGATCACGATTCACGGTAATTTGTTCCAAAGTTCTGCGCGAGACATGGGGTCCAAAGTGCGCTATGCCTCGGTGAGCCATCCATAGAAACAGCGAGCGTCGGCGTGCCAGCGAGCGGCTCGTCAAGGTGTCAAGCGAGTTTTCAGAGCTCGGTCGGTAGCGACCGGGCACAGGTGGGCGAGCTTCCCACGTCACTGGTCGTCGCACCTCCTCCAAGCCGAACAGCGAGGCGAGCCATTTCGGCTTCGTCTTTGGGGCGGGCATCACGCCACCGAGTCACGCTCGGCTCCGTCAGGGCAAGCTCGATCGACCAGGTCGATCTCGAGCGGGAGCGATCCGACGACCTTGCCCTAGCGGAGGACGTATGGTGCAGCGCCTTCTGCTGCGCTTAGCGCTACACCGCAAGATCTCTGCAGGCCGCGCGCGCTCGAGCAATATGAGCCTTCCACGCCGGGGACTGGTCTTAAGGCGAATCGGGACGGTCCAACACCAACAAGTTTGTCCCGTGGGAAGGCCCTCTGATCGTCTCGGCAAATCGCATGGGAGCTTACCTCCGGGGGTCGAATATGCGGTAAGCTGATCCTCATCGCGATGGTGGCTATCCCGTCCACGGTGTCCGTCCGGCGATCCACGATGTTGACCCTCGGCCTGCCGGGCTAGCATGGCGATCCGTGGGCCACCTCCAGGGGTCGAATACGTGGTAAGCCTATCCTCATCGCAGTAAGCCGGCTATCCCCCCGTAGCAGGGCACGAGCCCGCGACCGTCACTGATAAGGGCTTCGAGATAAGGGGCTCGGCCTAGTTTTTCCTTCACGATAAATTGTAGCTTTATTTTCACTTATTTCCTCTTATGCTTTTCCGCGTCTCGAGCGAATGTGTCTAAAGGTTGTGATGTGAAGGATCGACACCAGGGGGTCGAACACGCAGTAAGCCGATTCTCATCGTGGTAAGCCGATCTCCCCCTGCAGCAAAGTCCATCCTGGCATTTGCGCTCGAGCGCTTCCTTGATCTCAAGACACAGGAGCTTCGGCCCGCGCGCCCCTCGCTCTAGCTGGGATCTCGGCCTCGTAATTCGCCTCCGGGGGACGAAATGCCTGATGGCGAATCTCATCGCGATGGCCGACCATTCCCGTCGTAGGGGCAGGCCGAGGCGCCCTCTCCTCGAGGCGCCGGGTCTTCAAATCTTATGTCACCGCACTTCGGGCCAATCCAAGTATGTGCCCATGATAAAAATTCTAATTAATCTTAGGTACTAACCTTTTTTGGCCTCTCGAGGGACGTGACATCAGGTGACGATCCCAAGTTGCAAGTTCTTTTGCCGAAGATCACACCATTTTAAGACCTCGGGCCCGAGGCTCCGTCTGCTTTTCTTTCGGCCGAAAGTCTTCTTTTTCCCCCACAGCCAGCTCGGCCTAAAACGCATAGGTAAGGTCTGTCTCCTTTTTCATTGATATATGTGCCTCGAGCAACGTGATCTCACGGCGTGACCATAAGGACTTCCTCAGGAAGGTCGGCGCTGCGATGTAAGTGATTCTCGCCGGCGAGCTCCTTCCGTCGTTGGTGGGACGGAGGTCTGCGGGCGACTCGGACGCAAAGGCGCTGTGAGTGCATTCTGCGTGTTCCTTTTTCGCAGCGTCGGAGGTCGCGTTCTCTAGGTTCGCCTCGGGGATGTCCCGAACCTAATGCATTCCTGGGCTCGGAGGCCGCAGTAAGACGATCTTTATCGGAATAAGTCGGCTATTCCCCTGTGCTGCCAACCATTGAACGTTCTCAGAGGGCCCCCCGAGCCTGGTGCGTTCCCGGGCTCGGAGGTCGTAGTTTCTAAATTCACCACCGGGATGATCCCAGTCGCGATAAGCCGCTCCTTCGTAATAACCCGACTATTCCCCCGCGGCCAGGTGGCCAGGTTCGAATTTCTAAACCGCCCTCTAAGGGAGCCCCCCGAGCTCGAGCATTTACAGACTCAGGGCTGAACCGAGGCCCAAACACAGTACGAGCACGAGTGTTTCGGGCGGCGATCGAGTTGTGCCCAAAGCCTAAGTATTTCGGCCTCGACCTCAGTTGTCGACCCGAGTATCCCCGAACTTGGTCAACCTAATCCAGGTGGTTCGGGCTGAAATCAATAGCTCGCCTAGCAAACACCTCCGGCTATTTTTTGCTCCATGTGTCGTAATTCGACGTCGCTCGGACTCTTCTACGAAGCAGACTAAGCAAGCTTTCGAAGGCGACAAAGAGGAAAAAAGCAAGCTAAGTCTTCTAAGAACACGATTTTATAAATCATGGCAAAACGATACATTGTCTTTACAAGGGGTGCGAATATTGCGCCCCCACCTATCCATTAACCTATTTTTCTAGTCTACAGACATATCCCGATTAAGTTTTTCCTGCTCGAGGTCGAAGACTCTTCTCCACAGTGCCGACACCTCGGCCTCGGCTCTATCAACCCGGTCGTGGTCGCTCTAGAGCTGGGCCAAGGCGCTCTTCCCCGCCTGGGTCACCCGGGCCAGCATCTCCTCAAGCCCGGTGACCTTCGCCTCGGACGCCACGGCCTTCACGCATGCCTCGACTGCCCGTGCCTCAGCTTCAGTGGCCCTCACCTCGGCCTCGGCCGCCTTCTCCTCTGCCTTGGTGGCCCCCTTCTCTAGCCCGATCGCCCCAGCCTTGAGCTCGCCACCTCAGCTTCGAGCCCAGCGGAGGCCTTCCTCGGGGCGGAGGAGAGCTCTTTGAGCCACGCCTGAAGGCCTGCCACCTCCTCGTGCGAGGCCTCTGCCTTTGCGCGCGCGGTCGGTAGGTCCGCGAGTCGCACCTGGAGCCCCTCCACCTTCTTCCGTGCGGCCGCGAACTCCTCGAGCGCGGATGACGCAATCCCGTAGCTTTCCTCGCAGGACATGAACGAGACCTCGAGGCACTCCCGGAGCTCCTGCACATCTTGCCGCGTGTCCTCCGCCCTCGAGCGAGCGCCGGAGAGCTCGAGCTCGAAGCGCTGGACTACCACCGACTCGCTCGAGCGGTTCTCGTTGAGAGCCGCCTGCGCCTTCTGTCGGACGTGGGCGAGGGTCTCCTCCACCTTCTTCTGCTCCTCCTCGACAGCTTTGGAGAGCATTGCGGCGTGGATGTCCCTCTTGAGGTTCAGCTCCCGCTCAACCTCCGGAGCTCCACGCTCCCGCTCGGTCTCGACAGCCTGCGTGAGCTCTAGAGCTTGAGCCTCTTTTAGCCGGTCGATTTTCTCTCGCCCACGCGCCGCGTCGGCCTCAAGTTTGGCGGCGTCCCTCTGGTTGGCCTCGATCACATCCCAAAGGGCCCGAAAGCTGAGCACGTGCCCACACACGGCCCCGAACCCTCGGGAGATTAGCCGCAAGCCATGCAAAAACAAAGGAAATGTCACCACAGTTCCAAGGGAAAAGAAAAGGATAAGAAAGAGGGAAGAGTCCAAGGCAAGCACGCCTACCGCCGCCAGCCGGTACTCTAGCACCTGCAGGTCGTTGGCGCCGTCGGATCCTCGGGGCAGATTCTCAGCAGCCCCATCCATAGCGGTCCCCGTCGCCGCGGCAGCACCGGTGTTCTCCGATGTCCCGGCTCGGTCTGCGTCAGCTGGGACAATGGCGGCCGAGGGGGACTCGCCCGCGCCCGCCGCAGCGGAATCCCTAGGGCTGGCGACCGGCACGGGGGCTCCTTTGTCACCCTCGGCCACACACCCCTCGGCCGCGCCCCCCTCGACCCCGCCCCCCTTGGCCACGTCGTCCTCCTCTGAAGCCGTGGCGAGTAGGACTCATGGCGCCATACGGACCGCGGCACCGGCGAAGTCGTCTCGTCCTCCCCTCCTCGGCGAGGACCATCTCAAAATCTTGGCCGGTCCGTCGAGGTCGACCATGACCGGGCTATGGGCGCGGCGCTCCAGCCGAGCTCGTTCGTGCGAGAAGGACTAAGCTGTTCGGACGAAGAGCGGGCCGCCCCGCGCTCCTCCTGCCGAATGGCGGTGATAAGCAGTTGATGGCGACACAGGCGAGCCGGCGCCTCTGCGAGTCGGGGCGTCGTCATCGCCGGAGTCACCTCGCGGCTGTCGGCCATGAAGACCCGTTGTTCGCGGGGCGGCAGCGAGGGCGAGAGCATGGAGGTAGAACCTTGGCACTTGGGGTTCGCATCCGAGCCCAGGCTCGCTGATCGCGACATGCTGTCGGTGAAGCTGAAGGTGCTAACGACACTGAGGCGATGAACTTCGGACGAACGAAACTTCAGGTCCCACGGTGGGCGCCAGCTGTCGACGATCGGGATCATGGGAAGGATTGTGTAAAAGGGTGAGGCCCCAAGTCGTGCTCGTCCGAGAAGGAGCATCGATGGGTGCACAGCTCGGGGAAGAGGAACAACCGGACTGGAGACACGGCGATTATACTGGTTCGAGCCCCCTAGGTCGGGTAATACCTCTACTCCAGTCTTGCCCGTAGGCGAAATGTGACTAAAAGCTCCTCGGAGAACAAAGAGGGAGCTCGACCACGGGGTCGTCCAGAAGTGACGACCGAGGAGAGCACGTATGACTTAGGGCGCATATGAAGTCCATTCGAGGTGTTTGTCACTCAGTTTTACTCTGTGACTTTTTTCGCACAAATGGTGTCTGCAGTGCTAGTTGGGACACGTTGTGAAGAATTTTTAACATCGAACCGGACGGATTCGAAATGCATACGGATATTAGTTATGGCGCATATGAAGTCCATTCATTGTGTTTGTCACTCAGTTTCACTCTGTGACTTTTTTCACACAAATGGTGTCTGCAGTGCTAGTTGGGACACGTTGTGAATAATTTTTAACACCGACTCGGACGGATTCGAAACGCATACAGATATTAGATAGGGCGCATATGAAGTCCATTCGGGGTATTTGCCACTCAGTTTCACTTTGTGACTTTTTTTCGCACGAATGGAGTCTGCAGTGCAAGTTGCGACACGTTGTGAAGAATTTTTAACACCGACTCGAACGGATTCAAAATGCATACCCATATGAGTTAGGGCGCATATGAAGTCCATTCGGGGTGTTTGTCACTCACTTTCACTCTGTGACTTTTTTTGCTCAAATGGTATCTGAAGTGCTAGTTGGGGCACGTTGTGAAGAATTTTTAACATCGAACCGGACAGATTCGAAACGCATACGGATATTAGTTAGAGCGCATATGAAGTCCATTCGGTGTGTTTGTCACTTAGTTTCACTTTGTGACTTTTTTCACACATATAGTGTCTGTAGTGCTAGTTCGGACACGTTGTGAAGAATTTTTAACACGAACCAGACGGATTTGAAATGCATACGGATATTAGTTAGAGCGCATATGAAGTCCATTCGGGGTGTTTGCCACTCAGTTTCACTCTGTGACTTTTTTCGCAGAAATGGTGTCTGTAGTGCTAGTTAGGACACGTTGTGAAGAATTTTTAACACCGACTCGGACGGATTCGATACACATACGGATATTAGTTAGGGCGCATATGAAGTCCATTCGGGGTATTTGCCACTCAGTTTCACTCTGTGACTTTTTTCGCACGAATGAAATCTGCAGTACAAGTTGGGACACGTTGTGAAGAATTTTTAACACTGACTCGGACGGATACAAAACGCATACCCATATGAGTTAGGGCGCATATGAAGTTAATTCGGGCTGTTTGTGACTCAGTTTCTCTATGAGACTTTTTTTTGCACAAATGGCGTCTGCAGTGCTTGTTGGGACACGTTGTGAAGAATTTTTAACATCGAACCGGACGGATTCGAAATGCATACGGATATTAGTTAGGGCGCATATGAAGTTCATTCGGTGAGTTTGTCACTCAGTTTCACTCTGTGCTTTTTTCACACAAATAGTGTCTGCAGTGCTAGTAGGGACACGTTGTGAAGAATTTTTAACATGAACCAGACCGATTCGAAACGCATACGGTTATTAGTTAGAGCGCAAATGAAGTCCATTCGGGGTGTTTGTCACTCAGTTTCACTCTGTCACTTTTTTCGCACAAATGGTGTCTGAAGTGCTAGTTGGGACAAGTTGTGAAGAATTTTTAACACCGACTAGGACGGATTCGAAAGGCATACGGATATTAGTTAGGGCGCATATGAAGTCCATTCAGGGTATTTGCCACTCAGTTTCACTCTGGCTTTTTTCCGCACGAATGAAGTCTGCAGTGCAAGTTGGCACACGTTGTGAAGAAATTTTAACACCGACTCGGACGGATTCGAAATGCATACCCATATGAGTTAGGGCGCATATGAAGTCAATTCAGGGTGTTTGGCACTCCGTTTCACTCTGTGACTGTAACAGCCCGAAAATGAAGAACAGTATAGAATAAAATGGAAATGAACATTTTGGATTTAAATATATTTATTTCTGAATTTTCCTGATGTTATTGGTTTTATTGGATTTTCTTGGATTTATGTTTAGTATGAAAAATCCAACAAATAGAATTACTAAATGGAAAATGGTAAGAAGGTAAAAGTAAAAATAAGAAAAATTACCATTTGACCATTACCAATCTGGTAAACCCCTAAAAATACTTAGTAAAAATCTTTGGTGCTGATTTGGGGCAAAATAAGTATTTTAACCCTCTCTTTTTGACCAAAAACAGTAAAGTCCGAATTAGTTAAAAGTAATCGAAATTGACCAGGAGCCCCAAAAATTACAAAAGTACCCTTAGAGCAGTAGTTACATCTGGTAAAAATTTCAGCAATTTATAATGTCGGTAAAGCCTCCTAAAAATTCAAAAACAGAGACTACTAAAAACAAGAAATCTTCATGTCAGAATTTTAAAAAAATATTCACCTAAAATTTTGTCTTGAAATTTTTATAAAGATATCCATAAGACAAACTTAACCTTCATAAAAAGTTTTGAAAATAATTAATAAATTTTACACTATTAAATAAATAGAATACCGAAATTGGGTTCCTGTACCAGTCCTCAGTGTCAGAATTCTTATAAATTAACCATAATGTATTTTAATCTGAAAATTTAACTGGACGGCGCGAACTACCAGAGAAACCCAGTCAAAAAGTTTAGAAAATGTTCAAAGCGATTTGATGGTAGTTTAATGCCCACATGGGAGCTGTCCCGGCCAGAGTTATCCCGTAGCTCATCTCCACTCGCTGACACGCGGGCCGGGCACAGCAGTGACTTGGTGAGTTGGCAAGCAGCGTGGGCGTTTTCCTCTCGCTGCCTGGTGGGACGGACCCACTGTCGGCTTCCTCTCCACGCCCTCGCCCTTTTCCCCTCTCGCCCAGGAGGCAGATGCCTCGCGAGACCGCGGCTTCCCTCCGTGTCTCGTGTGAAACCTGCGAGCCCATGCCCGCGAGTCGCCTCAGCTCGTCCTCAACCTGCCCACGCCACACCTCGCCCATGCTCTCTTGTCTCGCGGGGAAAGATCTCGCGCCACCTCGCCGGCGGTCGAACAGCGCGATCACTTGCCTCTCTCCGATTCAAACACTGGAGCCACTTTGCTTTTCTAGGCTATAAATACCGTGTGGGCGTCGCCTGAGGCTCCCATTTCTTCACTCATTCTCTGAGTGAGCACCGAGCAATCGCCCATCTTTTCGCCATTCTGCTTGAACACACGAGAAAGGGGAGAAAGGTAAAGTGAGCCAAATCGGCAACAATCTTTGGGTTTTTAGTTCTTAAGCTTATTGCACCTCATAGCTTGATCAATCTTTACTTTCACTTCTTCTACTTTGCAGTTCATCTCCTCCGTCGTTCTTCTTCCTTTGGCGGCGACGGTGGACAACCATCTTGGCGACTCTCGGTCACTCTAGCGGTGAAATAGAAACCTTAGGTTGCACTAATACTCTAGGAACTTTTGCCGGTGGAAAGGTGGCGTGAGCCGTTGCTTGCTCGGCCATTAGCGCGCCGCACCCCACAGTGGAGACCCATCTCACAGCCACCTCGGCGAATGGGCACCACCACTAGATGCGCCTTTGCGCCGATGCTCATAGTCTTTGCCCGTTTGCCGTCTGGAGTTAGTTCGCGTGGCGAGCCTTAGACCGAGAACCTGTTTTGAGTCTCGGCGGTGGGCCACCTCATCGATCTCTATGGCGTTGCCCTTTGCGGCGCGCGTAGTCACCGACGGCGGGCCCGCTTACGATGTATCGCATAGCGTGTCGCGGTGATCGGTGGGCAGCGGGTATCGATGGCTGCGGGCGATTTGAGCAGCGCCACGCGCGCGTTAGGAAAACGCTTCGAGATTCGAGCGTATTTAGGATTTTGAAGAAATTTCAAAGAAAACCAGTGGTTTCAAAGCGCAATAACTTTTGAACCATCCTGTCAAAAATAGTGAAACCAATTTCTAAATTCATGAAAAATTCCGTAGATTCAGAATATGCAAAAATATTTTGAAGACCATCTCTGGAAAATTTTGAAATTCAAATTTGAATTAAAAGGCTAGAGATATGCTCTACACAAAATTTCTGTAAATAAGCTTGGAAATTAATGAAACTAATTTTTCTAGAATCCTTACATTTCCAGGAACCTAGATATATAAAAATATTTAATTTTCATGCTTGTTTGAATTATCTTCTATTTAGGTTTTGCTTCCAATGCTCTAGTGATTCAAATATGTATAATAGTATTAAGGAAATAGAAAAGAAACAAAAGTTCAATTATAAATAATAGGATGACAGTAGCATGGTTAAGTTGGATTAAGTAGGAAGTTTGGTTTAAATTGACTTTAAATCATGTAGTAATTGTTGTGCCAAATGCACTCACACTCATATATATATATATATATATATATATATATATATATATATATATATATATATATATATATATATATATATATATATATATATATATATATATATATATATATATATGTGTGTGTGTGTGTGTGTGTGTGTGTGTGTGTGTTTTATGTGTGTGCTTTGGAGGTTAAATAACTAAAAGTCTAGTTTAATTGATTCAAGTCTCGAACGACCTAATAATCTAGCTTCATATGGAATTTGTAGTTAATAAATTTGTATCACAGAACCTTCTCAAAAATCATGACTAAATTAATTAGCTAGTTACGGTTAGAACTTATTTAAACCCTTAGTGTGCAAATCACTTAAGGTTAAGTGTTTACAGTAACCCTTAACTTGTATTTTAATTCTTTTAATCTAAATAATTTTAGCATCTATAATTGAAGTTATAAATACTAGAATTCAATTTTAACCTCTTGAATTAAGTAAATTCCAAACAATTAATCGTAAAAGAACCATATTGTTATTGCATAAATGTGTTAGCGTTCTAAGCTGTATAGTTATTTGCCGTGTGAAGTCTTAAAAATTTATTTTACAACTCTCAAAGGATAACCTGTTTTCTGCAGTTTTCTTTATTTGACTTCTTATCATCTTCTTTTAGCCCTTTTACGAATTTGGATATTTACTATTCTTCCGCTTGATCGTCGTGTAGAGTCAGGCGTCCTCGAAGAAGGAAGGCGCGTCATCGCCGATCGGATCGAGCTAGGCAATGAGTTGCAAGGCAAGCACCTCCTTGAACATGTCGAGCCTAATAATTTACCTACACTATGTTGTTTTTGCTTATATACAGTGCATCAGGATATTTCTCCTAAAATGCTAATTTGGGTTAGAGCAGTAGCTAGTCACTGTAAATTATGGTTTGCCTCAATCTGTATGAACATGTGTACCTTGTAAGCCTTAGTCGGAAAACTAGACATGCTTAATGTCATTTTAGGTATGACCGCTAGCATAAAATATCTGCTTAGTAATTTGTTGTTCGTGTTTTCAACCTTTTCAAGCGAATGGATGATCCTCATTTGGGAAAATGTTGCTAGTACTTTGATTAAAACCAAAAAATAAAACTATGGTTTTGATCACGAGCGATTATTGGCAATGGCGGAGGTGCAAAGGATTTGCGTAGTTAGGGTGGAGTATCGCCGTGTCGGATTAGGACCGAGCAATGGGGCGCTATAGATCCAAGAATTT
Source organism: Otatea glauca (assembly GCA_036346275.1). Classification (NCBI taxonomy): domain Eukaryota; kingdom Viridiplantae; phylum Streptophyta; class Magnoliopsida; order Poales; family Poaceae; genus Otatea; species Otatea glauca. The sequence continues at coordinate 91,391 of JAYEVK010000271.1, read as the reverse complement.
CGTACAACCACGAGTGGTATGGGACAGTCTTAGCCTACTAAGTTGTTTAGGTGTGGCTTTGCATCTAAGGAAGGCGGGAGTAATGCACGAGCATTCGGTTGATGCATGCGTAGGGGTTTACTTACCAATGCAGCGGTGTCGCCTTGCCGTGAGCGAAAGCGTGGTGTTGGGTGTGATGTGAAAGGATCACGTCTTGGGTGAGTGTTTACATTTTCATGGCGAGGTCAAGCGTCGGGCTGGTTCAAAGCTACATCTAAATAATGTAACGACTCTGTATGATCTCCTTGCCGACACACCAAAGGAAGTGTGTAAGTTGGCACGGCAAAGAGGTTGATCATTCCTTGTGGGTAAAGTGTACACCTCTGCGAGTGTAAGAACTAATCGATTAGCCGTGTCACGGTTATGGGCGCTTAGTGAAGTCATTCCAATGTTAGAATGTTTTGGTACTTTTACGGAAAAAGCTGGGTTTAAAAAAACCGTTTTGCACCTAGATTTTTAGGTCAAAGGGCGGACTCGGGGATCTTTGCGACGGGTAGGTAGGTTGAAGGACTTGGATATTTGCTTATCGCTTTATATTTCAAATGCTCATTTGAAAAATGCGGTGTTTTCAATTTATTATATTATATTCTTAAAATGTTTATGCAATGCGCAAAATAACCATTAACTTGCCTTGATTAGCTTTGCATAATTACTTTATTGCATCATCAAAACACTATAAGTCTTCTTTGAGTACCAAAGTACTCAATCTTGCATCTATTGTCTCGAGAGGGCGAAACTGCAAGCGCCCGAGCGACTCTTACTTTCACGCAGGTGCGGGGCGTTTGGCGATGAGTTTCCCTAGGTTTGCCAAGTCGGTTGCACGAGGTTAGCGGGCAAACCACGTGGCTTTGGAGTTTTAATTTCCTCTATTTTTCATTGTTGTAAGAATTTAACTCTGTATAATTATTCTTGCTTGTAATATATGCCTGTCAAATATTTATCTTGTGGTTGTGATATGAATGTTGTAAACATGTGAGTGCTAGCCACTGATCATGGGACTAGTACGGTAATCACATGGAGATTCCTGTTTGCAACAACGGGGTCTCACAGCGTTGGTATCAGAGCCATACTGACTGTAGGAAGCCTTGGGTGAAGGGTCGTTAGTTATTAGAATGGAAACTTAATTTGAAGAATAAACAAAACTTTACTCTCTACTAATAATGAACTTTAGCATATATGCTAATTTTCTTATTTGTGGTCTCTTATCTATTCATAAATAATTATTATTAATCTCTCCTTTCTGTTATTTTGTAGATGGCACGTTATGTACCTTGCCATGAGTCAGTCACTCCAGAGCTAGGTGGAATGATGGGGCTACTACATCATCTACTAGAGGATTGTCATTACGAGAGTGTTCCGAGATATGTGGTGTTCCAAGCATACTTGAGCTCGGAGACTAAGGAATATGCTACTAGAGTCTTTATACCTCCAAGACCGGCTTTTAATGAGGTGAAAGAACTTTTGAAGGATATGGATCATCCATTGATGCTTGATGAATGAAGCTTCTTATCGGTGTGATCCACCTCAGTCATGTGATCCCGGACACGGATTACCTTATCGCTATCTTCTGGAAGACCCCAGTTGGAGATAATGTATATAGGGACCACACTAGAGTTAGAAATAATGGTCTTAGAGTTATGTTGAACTTTGTAAATAAGCTAGACAAGCACTATGTGCAGTTAGCGCGGAGGCTGTTGGAGACTTCGGCGACGGATGGCATTTACGGAGGCCCGCTTGGCCGTGCGTGGCGAGAGGTACAATACCACGCCGCGGTGCTAGCGAGGGACTTCCCAAATCCCATCCGCACATCGCTCTCACCGGACTCTTATGTATCTACACTGGTGTGCCTAGAGGAGCAGGATGTCTGCATAGGTAGTTGCCGCGCCTTATTAGCGATAAGGGCATAAATCCCGTAGCACTTGTGAGTTTCAACTGAAGCCCCTCGGGTGTATAGGCGTAGAGCCTACACCGCTAGGACCTTAGATGAGATAGAATAGATAGAAGTGCATGGAAGGGATGTGATTATTGTAAATACGGGAGTGCGAAATAAATAAAGTGGTTCTTTTGCTATGTGTAATGTGGAAGCAGTTAAATTAAGATTGAGAACCATGTAATAAAGAATAATATAGGAATAACTTAGTTCATAAGAATTGTAAGGCGAAGTATATAAAATTGTGAGATAAAATTTACCCATGCAAAAGTAGCATAATTCTTGTTTCCTTGTTACTCTTGGCATTATATTAATGCTAATTTATCTTGCTTTAAAATTTGGATGACCAACCCCTCGGTTAGGCAGCTATAGCTAGAGACTTAGCGAAAAACTATGGGCAAGAAAAACATCGCCCTATGCTCCTTTGTTAGGCAGAGATAATCGATGGGTTTAAAGTGTATGCATGCGCTATTACTATAAAGAGAGGGCGTCATGTGCGCCATCAAGTTAAGCATTTTAGTTCAAATAGAGTCCAAGCTATCCAAGAGACAAGTCGTAAGCTAGCAAGAAAGATTTGTCAAGTACACCATGTGGATATGAGCGCATATGTGCACTCATATGAAGCGCGTATAGGTGACCAAGATACCGAATTGGGACCTAGGAGGCGCAGAACTGGAAATAGACAAGAATATCTACGTCAGTTTCGCCCGGCAGGGAATCCGGAGCCGCTTCCCGAACCCTCCAGTTCTGGGAGCAGTTGTGACATTGGATCGCCATCGCCACCTCCGGGGAATAGTAGTGGATAGGTTTTCCCTAGAAACTTTATACTATAGAAATAAATTTGTAAAGTAGTTGGTATGTGTATGTATCCCTAATAGTTTCATGAAATGCTTTTGGTATTGTAAGTTTTTAAGTTGTATCTCTTTTGCATGAATAATAATAATGGATTTTCCCTCGCAAATCGTAACTATGGGGTGAAAATTTTCGATGAGAAAAAAAAATGAATGATGATGGATCAATAAATAAAATGTCATTAGAGGCGATAATTAAACTAAGAATTTTAGAGCGAATATGTGCTGGGTATATTTGAAATCTTACTCTAGTCTTTGTCGCGCACTAAAATGGTACTAATTTCAGGATGAGGCCGACCAGGTCACTCAATCGGATCCTGGAAACTGATGCACCACAGGATACCCGCGATCCCAGAGTGAGTGTCTCAACGCCTGCACAACCTAATCCTCAACATCCGGCAACAAGAGCCTCGACATCTCGAACCGCCCGCCAAGATGCCCCTGTCCCATCTCCAATTGGGGATGAGGTTCATGAGGAACAGCTGCCTCCACCCCCTACCATGGCTCAAGTGCTGGCTTTAATTGAACAAGGGAGGCAGGCGAATACTCTGATACTGCAGTAGATAGCCCAGAACACTGCAGCTCAGGGTGTCACCCGTGGAGGGAATGGTGGGGCTCCTCAAGTGTCCAAGTTGAATGAGTTCCTAAGGACCCAGCCACCAGCTTTTTCCCCTTCTGCTGAGCCTCTTGATGCAGATGATTGGTTGCGGGCTGTGGAAAGCAAGTTAGATATTGCTCAGTGTGATGAGAGGGAGAAGGTTCTATATGCCTCTTATCAGTTGCAAGGGACTGCAGCAGTTTGGTGGGAGAACTACCAGGCGGTGCTACCAGAAGGTCGGGTGGTTTTATGGCCTGAGTTTAGAGCTGCATTCCGCCGCACCCACATTCCAACCAGTGTGATTGAAGTGAAAAAGAGGGAGTTCCTTGATCTTAAGCAAGGCTCGATGACAGTGATGGAGTACCTGCACCATTTCAATCAGCTGTCAAGATATGCCACATATGAAGTAGCTAATGAGGCAAGAAGGATTGAGAGATTTAGGGAAAATCTAAATGAAGAGATCAAGTGGGCCTTGATTGCCCAAGACATTGACGACTTCCAAACTCTGGTGGACAAGGCCGTAAGAGTGGAGCACGGCAGTCGCAGTGTGATGGAGAGCCGCAAGCGCAAGTGGCTTGCGCGTAGCTCATCTGGAGCTGGATCATCTAGGCCACAAGGGTGGCAGTCGACCGGTTTTCGTCGACCACCACCACCACCAGCACCAAGAGCCCAACGACCGACTTCTCAGACTCAGAGGTCTCGGGGTCAGGCTACTCGCTTTGTCTGGCGACGGCCCTGGCTGATCTGATTCGCCAGTGCAGCGACCTAGGACTGCCGCTTGTTGCCCGAAGAAGCGCCCAATGTCACGTGTTTCCATTGCAATGGCGTGGACATTCGCCGATTCTGTCCCAAGAAGAAGATCGGGCAACCTCACCCACAAGCTCAAGGCCGGACTCAAGGATCGACGCCGCCACCTGCGCAAGGCGGAAATGTTGGACGCCTTCACCATATGACGACTGAAGAGGCGCAGGAGGCATCAGACGTTGTGCTTGGTATGTTCCTTGTGCAATATGTGCCTACATTGGTTTTGTTTGACTCTGGAGCTTCCCATTCTTTTATCTCCAAGAAGTTTTCTGAACACAACAAGTTGGAAGTTTCTCTGTTGCCCACTCGCATGAGTGTGCAATCACCTGGATCCACTATTCTAACTGCTAGTTTCTGTTCTGGAGTTAACATAGAAATCAATGGGGTTACATTTTATGCTGATCTCATCCTAATAGAAACATCTGGGCTAGATGTGATCTTAGGCATGGATTGGTTGGCCAAACATAAGGGTTGCATAAACTGTGCCGATCGATCTATATCTCTGGTAAATCATGATGGAATATCCGTGGAATTTGCCTCAAGGTCAATGAATTAGCATCTCAGCCAGTCCGGTGTTTAGCATCCACAGTTGAATTGGGAAATGTACAAATAGTTAATGAATTTCGGTATTTCTGCTTGAATTGCCGGAGTGCCTCGGATCGAAAATGGAGTTCATCATTGACTTGGTGCGGGGGCGGCACCAATATCAAAGCGTCCATATAGGATGCCCACAAATGAATTAGTGGGCTGAAAAAGCAACTCAAGGACCAACTGGACAAGGATTTATTAAGCGGTACATCACCACAGGGAAGTCGGTTCTTTTGTCAAGAAAAAGGACAATAGTTTACGCATGTGCGTGGACTACCGTGCCTTAAATGAAGTAACCATCAAGAACAAATATCCGTTACCCCGGATTGATGACCTATTTGACCAATTAAATGGGGCACAAATTTTCTCCAAGATAGACTTGAAGTTGGGATACTTCCAGCTGAAGGTCAAACCATCAGACATTCCCAAGACTGCCTTCACTACCCGTTATGGATTATATGAATACACCGTGATGTCCTTTGGGCTCACTAATGCTCCGGCAAGCTTCATGAGCTTAATGAATAAGATCTTCATGGAGTATCTGGATAAGTTTGTGGTGGTATTCATTGATGACATCTTGATATATTCCAAGACTGAAGAAGAGCATAAGCAGCATTTGCACTTGGTCCTCAGCAAACTCCGAGAAAATAAATTATATGCCAAGTTCGAGAAATGTGAATTTTGGTTGAAAGAAGTGGCATTTCTCGGGCATGTTTTATCAGGAGGCGGAGTTGCTGTCGACTCAAGTAAGGTGCAAGCGGTGTTGGCTTGGGAAAGGCCACAGTCAGTTCCAAAAATTCGAAGTTTTCTGGGCTTTGCCGGTTATTACCGCCGGTTTATCGAGAACTTCTCTAAGGTAGCCAAACCACTCACGCAACTTTTAAAGAAAGAAAAGAAGTTCGAATGGACTTGATTGTGAAACGAGTTTCGAAGTTAAAAGAAAAGCTAACCTCCGCCTCGATCCTCATACTACGGATATTCATAAGGATTTTGAAGTATATTGTGATGCATCGCTCCAAGGGTTGGGATGTGTATTAATGCAAGAAGGCCGGGTTGTCGCTTATGCCTCTCGACAACTTCGTCCTCATGAGCAGAACTACCCTACTCATGACCTTGAATTGGCTGCTGTGGTTCATGCTCTTAAAATCTGGCGGCATTATCTTATTGGGAATAGGACGGAGATCTATACTGATCATAAAAGTCTTAAGTACTTCTTTACCCAACCAGAATTGAATCTGAGGCAAAGAAGGTGGCTGGAGCTGATCAAGGACTATGACCTTGGTCTCCATTACCATCCTGGTAAGGCCAATGTCGTAGCCGACGCTCTTAGTCGGAAGCTATATTGCATGCTGGATCCTCGCCAATCTGACCTGGTCAATGCCTTCCTAAAACTCAATCTGAATCTAGTGGAAAATGGTTATGTGGCCGCTCTCTAACTTCAGCCAACTCTTAAGAACCAAATTAAAGATGCTCAACTTCGGGATGAATCCATTATAGAAATTCGGAATCATTCAATTGGGGGCATAAATTCTGAGTTCACTGAAAATCCAGATGGGATAATTATGAAAGGAGCTCGTATTTGTGTGCCTAATAATTTTGATATCAAGAAGTTGATTCTATCTGAAGCCCATGAGTCGCCAATATCTATTCATCCGGGTAGTACCAAAATGTATCAAGACCTCAAGGGAGAATATTGGTGGCCTGGTATGAAGAAGGATATTGCCGAGTATATCGCGAAATGCGATGTATGCCGGCGTGTCAAAGCTGAACATCAACGTCCAGCTGGACTGCTCCAACCATTGCAAATTCCGGAATGGAAATGGGATGATGTCGGTATGGACTTCATTACTGGCCTTCCCCGGACTCAAAAAGGAAATGACTCCATTTGGGTTGTCATTGATCGACTAACCAAAGTGGCTCATTTTATTCCGGTCAAGATCACTTATTCTGGAGACAAGTTGGCAGAACTTTATATTAGCAATATCGTGCGTTTGCACGGGGTCCCGAAAACAATTGTTTCAGATCGGGGATCGCAATTCACATCCCGTTTTTGGGAAAAATTGCATGGTCTCTTGGGGACTAAATTGACTTTCAGTACTGCTTACCATCCCGAGACCGATGGTCAGACTGAAAGAACGAATCAAATCCTGGAAGATATGTTAAGGGCCTGTGTGCTAACCTATAGCACCAATTGGGAGAAGTGTTTAGCCTTTGCAGAGTTCTCCTACAATAATGGTTTTCAAGCTAGTCTACAAATGTCACCATTTGAAGCCCTTTATGGAAGAAAGTGTCGAACTCCACTTTTTGAGTGCAGGCGGGAAAGCGGTTCTTTGGCTCAGATTTAATAAATGAGGCCCAAGAACATGTGGACTTGATACGAAGCCGATTGAGGGAAGCCCAATCCCGCCAGAAAAGCTATGCCGACACTCGTCGACGTGACTTGAGCTTTGAGATTGATGACTATGTCTACCTTAAGGTTTCACCTCTTCGCGGAATCCGTCGATTCCATGTTCGAGGCAAGTTAGCCCCTCGATATATTGGTCCATATCGTATACTGGATAAGATGGGAGAAAAAGCATACAAGTTGGAACTACCATCTCAACTATCTAGTGTACACAATGTCTTCCATGTGTCGCAGCTTAAGAAGTGTCTTCGCATCCCAGCTGAACTTACTCAATTGGAAGAGATTGAACTCCATCCTGATCTAACTTACCGCGAGCACCCAGTTAAAATTCTCGAAGAAGCAGAAAGGCGCACTCGGAATAAAGTTCATAAAATGGTAAAGGTACAGTGGAGTAACCATACGGTAGAAGAAGCGACTTGGGAACAGGATGATAAGCTTAAAGAAGAATTTCCTGATTTCTTTTAGATCCTTTTCTGCCTTAGACCCGCCAAATCTCGGGGTCGAGATTTCTGTAAGGGGGTAGATTTGTAACAGCCCGAAAATGAAGAACAGTATATAATAAAATGGAAATGAACATTTTGGATTTAAATATATTTATTTCTGAATTTTCCTGATGTTATTGGTTTTATTGGATTTTCATGGATTTATGTTTAGTATGAAAAATCCAACAAATAGAATTACTAAATGGAAAATGGTAAGAAGGTAAAAGTAAAAATAAGAAAAATTACCATTTGACCATTACCAATCTGGTAAACCAGTAAAAATACTTAGTAAAAATCTTTGGTGCTGATTTGGGGCAAAATAAGTATTTTAACCCTCTCTTTTTGACCAAAAACAGTAAAGTCCGAATTAGTTAAAAGTAATCGAAATTTACCAGGAGCCCCAAAAATTACCAAAGTACCCTTAGAGCAGTAGTTACATCTGGTAAAAATTTCAGCAATTTATAATGTCGGTAAAGCCTCCTAAAAATTCAAAAACAGAGACTACTAAAAACAAGAAATCTTCATGTCAGAATTTTAAAAAAATATTCACCTAAACTTTTGACTTTAAATTTTTATAGTGATATCTATAAGACAAAATTAACCATCATAAAAAGTTTTGAAAATAATTAATAAATTATACACCTTTAAATAAATAGAATACCGAAATTGGGTTCCTGTACCAGTCCTCAGTGTCAGAATTCTTATAAATTAACCATAATGTATTTTAATCTGAAAATTTAACTGGACAGCGTGAACTACCAGAGAAACCCAGTCAAAAAGTTTGGAAAATTTTCAAAGCGATTTGATGGTAGTTTAATGCCCACATGGGAGCTGTCCCGGCCAGAGTTATCCCGTAGCTCATCTCCACTCGCTGACACGCGGGCCCGGGCACAGCAGTGACTTGGTGAGTTGGCAAGCAGCGTGGACGTTTTCCTCTCGCTGCCTGGTGGGACCGGACCCACCTGTCAGCTTCCTCTCCACTGCCCTCGCCCTTTTCCCCTCTCGCCCGAGGAGAGCCCGATGCCTCGCGAGACTTCGCCGGCTTCCCTCCGTGTCTCAGCGCGAAACCTGCCGAGCCCATGCCCGCGAGTCGCCTCAGCTCGTCCTCAACCTGCCCACGCCACACCTCGCCCATGCTCTGCTGTCTCGCGCCGGAAAGATCTCGCGCCACCTCACCGAGCGGTCGAACCGCGCAGTCACTTGCCTCCTCTCCGATTCATACACTGGAGCCACTGCTTTTCTAGGCTATAAATACCGTGTGGGCGTCGCACTGAGGCTCCCATTTCTTCACTCATTCTCTGAGCTGAGCACCCGAGCAATCGCCCATCTTTTCGCCATTCTCGCCGAACACCTGAGAAAGGGGGGAGAACGGTGAAGTGAGCCAAATCGGCAACAATCTTTCGGGTTTTTCAGTTCTTAAGCTTCGCTGCACCTCATAGCTTGCTGATCAATCTTTACTTTCACTTCTTCTACTTTGCAGTTCATCTCCTCAGTCGTTCTTCTTCCTTTCGGTCGGCGACGGTGGACGACCATCTTGGCGACTCTCGGTCACTCTAGCGGTGAAATAGAAACCTTAGGTTTCACCGATACTCTAGGAACTTTTGCTGGTGGAAAGGTGGCGGCGTCGAGCCGTTGCTTGCTCGGCCATTAGCGCCGCCGCACCCCCAGTGGAGACCCATCTCCGCCACCTCGGCGAATGGGCACCACCACTAGATGCGCCTTTGCTTGATGCTCATAGTCTTTGCCCGTTTCGCCGTCTTGGAGTTAGTTCGCGTGGCGAGCCTTAGACCGAGAGCCTGTTTTGAGTCTCGGCGGTGGGCCACCTCTGCCGATCTCTGTGGCGTTGCCCTTTGCGGCGCGTAGTCACCGACAGCGGGCCCGCTTGCGGTGTATCGCATAGCGTGTGCGGTGATCGGTGGGCGCGGGCATCGATGGCTGCGGGCGATTTGAGCAGCCACGCGTTAGGAAGACGCTTCGAGATTCGAAAGCGTTTAGGATTTTGAAGAAATTTCAAAGAAAACCGAGTGGTTTCAAGCGCAATAACTTTTGAACCATCCTGTCAAAAATAGTGAAACCAATTTCTAAATTCATGAAAAATTCCGTAGATTCAGAATATGCAAAAATATTTTGAAGACCATCTCTGGAAAATTTTGAAATTCAAATTTGAATTAAAAGGCTAGAGATATGCTCTACACAAAATTTCTGTAAATAAGCTTGGAAATTAATGAAACTAATTTTCTAGAATCCTTACATTTCAGGAACCTAGATATATAAAAATATTTAATTTTCATGCTTGTTTGAATTATCTTCTATTTAGGTTTTGCTTCCAATGCTCTAGTGATTCAAATATGTATAATAGTATTAAGGAAATAGAAAAGAAACAAAAGTTCAATTATAAATAATAGGATGACAGTAGCATGGTTAAGTTGGATTAAGTAGGAAGTTTGGTTTAAATTGACTTTAAATCATGTAGTAATTGTTGTGCCAAATGCACTCACACTCATATATATATATATATATATATATGTGTGTGTGTGTGTGTGTGTGTGTGTGTGTGTGCTTTGGAGGTTAAATAACTAAAAGTCTAGTTTAATTGATTCAAGTCTCGAACGACCTAATAATCTAGCTTCATAAGGAATTTGTAGTTAATAAATTTGTATCACCAGAACCTTCTCAAAAATCATGACTAAATTAATTAGCTAGTTACCAGTTAGAACTTATTTAAACCCTTCGTGTGCAAATCACTTAAGGTTAAGTGTTTACCGTAACCCTTAACTTGTATTTTAATTCTTTTAATCTAAATAATTTTAGCATCTATAATTCGAAGTTATAAATACTAGAATTCAATTTTAACCTCTTGAATTCGTAAATTCCAAACAATTAATCTGTAAAAGAACCATATTGTTATTGCATAAATGTGTTAGCGTTCTAACTGTATAGTTATTTGCCGTGTGAAGTCTTAAAAATTTATTTTACAACTCTCAAAAGGATAACCCTGTTTTCTGCAGTTTTTCTTTATTTGACTTACTGTCTGTCTTCTTTTCGCCCTTTTCTGAATTTGGATATTTACTATTCTTCCGCTTGATCGTCGTGTAGAGTCCGACGTCCTCGAAGAGGAAGACGACGTCATCGCCGATCCGGATCGAGCTAGGCAATGAGTTGCAAGGCAAGCACCTCCTTGAACATGTCGAGCCTAATAATTTACCTACACTATGTTGTTTTTGCTTATGTACAGTGCATCCGGATATTTCTCCCTAAAAATGCTAATTTGGGTTAGAACAGTAGCTAGTCCTGTAAATTATGGTTTGCCTCAATCTGTATGAACATGTGTACCTTGTAAGCCTTAGTCGGAAAACTAGACATGCTTAATGTCATTTTGGGTATGACCGCTAGCATAAAATATCTGCTTAAGCTGTTGTTCGTGTTTTCAACCTTTTCAAACGAATGGATGATCCTCATTTGGGAAAATGTTGCTAGTACTTTGATTAAAAACCCAAAAAATAAAACTATGGTTTTGATGCGGGCGATTATTGGCAATAGCCGGAGGTGCAAAGGGATTTGCACGTAGTTAGGGTGGAGTATCGCCCGTGTCGGATTAAGGACCGAGCAATGGGACGCTATAGATCCAAAATTTCATTACAACCACGAGGGCTGGTATGGGGCAGTCTTAGCCTACTAAGTTGTTTAGGTGTGGCTTTGCATCTAAGGAAGGCGGGAGTAATGCACGCATTCGGTTCGGTTTGTCTGTAGGGGTTTACTTACCAATGCAGCGGTGTCGCCTTGCCGTGAGCGAAGCGTGGTGTTGGGTGTGATGTGAAAGGATCCACGTCTTGGGTGAGTGTTTACATTTTCATGGCGAGGTCAAGCGTCCGGGCTGGTTCAAAGCTACATCTAAATAATGTAACGGCTCTATATGATCTCCTTGCCGACACACCAAAGGAAGTGTGTAAGTTGGCACAGCAAAAGAGGTTGATCATTCCTTGTGGGTAAAGTGTACACCTCTGCAGAGTGTAAGAACTAATCGATTAGCCGTGTCCACGGTTATGGACGCTTGGTGGAGTCATTCCAATGTTAGAATGTTTTCGTACTTTTCTGGAAAAACTGGGTTTAAAAAGGAAACCGTTTTTGCACCTAGCTTTTTGGGTCAAAGGACAGACTCCGGGGATCTTTGCAGACGGGTAGACTGGGTTGAAGGACTTGGATATTTGCTTATCGCTTTATATTTCAAATGCTCATTTGAAAAATGCGATGTTTTCAATTTATTATATTATATTCTTAAAATGTTTATGCAACTGCAAAATAACCATTAACCTGCCTTGATTAGCCTGCATAATTACTTTATTGCATCTGTCAAACACTATAAGTCTTGCTGAGTACCAAAGTACTCAATCTTGCATCTGCTGTCTCAGAGGACGAAACCTGCGAAGCGCCCGACGACTCTTACTTTCACGCAGGGTGCGGGACGTTTGGCGATGAGTTTCCCTAGGTTTGCCAAGTCAGTTGCCTGAGGGTTAGCGGGCAAACCACGTGGCTTTTGGAGTTTTAATTTCCTCTATTTTTCCGCCGTTGTAAGAATTTAACTCTGTATAATTATTACTGCTTGTAATATATGCCTGTCAAATATTTATCTTGTGGTTGTGATATGAATGTTGTAAACATGTGAGTGCTAGCCACTGATCATGGGACTAGTACGGTAATCACATGGAGATTCCTGTTTGCAACAACGGGGTCTCATAGTGACATTTTTGCGCAAATGGCGTCTGCAGTGCTAGTTGGGAGACGTTGTGAAGAATTTTTAACACCAAACCAGACGGATTCGAAATGCATACGGATATTAGTTAGGGCGCATATGTAGTCCATTCGGTGTGTTTGTCACTCAGTTTCACTATGTGACTTTTTTCACACAAATGGTGTCTGTAGTGCTAGTTGGGACACGTTGAGAAAATTTTTAACACCGAGTCGGATGGATTCGAAACGCATACGGATGTTAGTTAGGGCGCATATGAAGTCCATTCGTGGTATTTGCCAACCAGTTTCACTCTGCGACTTTTGTCGCACGAATGGATTCTGAAGTGCAAGTTGGGACACGTTGTGAATAATTTTTAACACCGACTCTCATGGAGTCAAAACGCATACCCATATGAGTTAGGGCGCATATGAAGTCCATTCGGTGTGTTTGTCACTCAGTTTTACTCTGTGACTTTTTTTGCACGAATGGTGTCTGGAGTGCTAGTTGGGACACTTTGTGAAGAATTTTCAACACCGAACCTGACGGATTCGAAACGCATACGGATATTAGTTAGGGCTCATATGAAGTCCATTCGGTGTGTTTGTCACTCAGTTTCACTCTGTGACTTTTTTCACACATATAGTGTCTGTAGTGCTAGTTGGGACACGTTGTGAAGAAATTTTAACACGAACTAGACGGATTCGAAATCCATACGGATATTAGTTAGAGCGCATATGAAGTCCATTCGGCGTGTTTGCCACTCAGTTTCACTCTGTGACTTTTTTCGCACAAATGGTGTGTGTAGTGCTAGTTGGAACACGTTGTGAAGAATTTCTAACACCGACACGGACGGATTCGATACGCATACGGATATTAGTTAGGGAGCATATGAAGTCCATTCGGGGTATTTGCCACTCAATTTCACTCTTTGACTTTTTTCGCACGAATGAAATCTGAAGTGCAAGTTGGGACACGTTCTGAAGAATTTTTAACACCGACTCGGACGGATACAAAACGCATACCCATATGAGTTAGGGTTCATATGAAGTCAATTCGGGAGTTTGTCACTCAGTTTCACTCTGTGATATTTTTGCACAAATGGCGTCTGCGGTGCTAGTTGGTCCACGTTATGAAGAATTTTTAACACCGAACCAGACGGATTCGAAACGAATACGGATATTTGTTAGGGTGCATATGAAGTCCATTCGTTATGTTTGTCACTCAGTTTCACAATGTGAATTTTTTCACACAAATGGAGTCTGTAGTGCTAGTTGGGACACGTTGTGAAAATTTTTTAACACCGAGTCGGATGGATCCGAAACGCATACGGATATTAGTTAGGGCGCATATGAAGTCAATTCGTGGTATTTGCCAACCAGTTTCACTCTGCGACTTTTTTTGCACGAATGGAGTCTGCAGTGCATGTTGGGACACGTTGTGAAGAAATTTAACACCGACTCTGATGGAGTCGAAACGCATACCCATATGAGTAAGGGCGCAGATGAAGTCCATTCGGTGTGTTTGTGTCTCAGTTTTACTCTGTGGCTTTTTTTGCACGAATGGTGTCTGGAGTGTCTGGAGTGTGTTTGTCACTAAGTTCATTCGGAGTGTTTGTCACTAAGTTTCTCTCTGTGACTTTTTTCACACAAATGGTGTTTGAAGTGCTAGTAGGGACACGTTGTGAAGAATTTTTAACATGAGCCAGACCGATTCGAAACGCATACGGTTATTAGTTAGAGCGCATATGAAGTCCATTCGGGGTGTTTGTCACTCAGTTTCACTCTGTGACTTTTTTCGCACAAATGGTGTCTGCAGTCCTAGTTGGGACACGTTGTAAAGAATTTTTAACACCGACTAGGACATATTCGAAAGGCATACGGATATTAGTTAGGGCGCATATGAAGTCCATTCAGGGTATTTGCCACTCAGTTTCACTCTGTCACTTTTTTTCACACGAATGAAGTCTGCAGTGCAAGTTGGCACACGTTGTGAAGAATTTTTAACACCGACACGGACGGATTCAAAACGCATACCCATATGAGTTAGGGCGCATATGAAGTCAATACGGGGTGTTTGTCACTCAGTTGCACTCTGTGACATTTTTGCACAAATGGCGTCTGAAGTGCTAGTTGGTACACATAGTGAAGAATTTTTAACACCGAACCATACGGATTCGAAACGCATACGGATAATAGTTAGGGCGCATATGAAGTCCATTCGGTGTGTTTGTCACTCAGTTTCACTATGTGACTTTTTTCACACATATAGTGTCTGTAGTGCTAGTTTGGACACGTTGTGAAGAATTTTTAACAACGACTCAGACGGATACAAAACGCATACCCATATGAGTTACGGTGCATATGAAGTCAATTCGGGGTGTTTGTCACTCAGTTTCACTCTGTGACATTTTTCCACAAATGGCGTCTACAGTGCTAGTTGGGACACGTTGTGAAGAATTTTTAACACCGAGCCAAACGGATTCGAAATGCTTACGGATATTAGTTAGGGCGCATATGAAGTCTATTCGGTGTGTTTGTCACTCAGTTTCACTATGTGACTTTTTTCATACAAATGGTGTCTGTAGTACTAGTTGGGACACGTTGTGAAAATTTTTTAACACCGAGTCGGATGGATTTGAAACGCATACGGATATTAGTTAGGGCGCATATGAAGTCCATTCAGGTTATTTGCCACTCAGTTTCACTCTGTGACTTTTTTCCGCACGAATGAAGTCTGGAGTGCAAGTTGGCACACGTTGTGAAGAATTTTTAACACCGACTCGGATGGATTTGAAACGCATACCCATATGAGTTAGGGCGCATATGAAGTCAATTCGGGGTGTTTGTCACTCAGTTTCACTCTGTGACATTTTTGCACCAATGGCGTCTGCATTGCTAGTTTGGACATGTTGTGAAGAATTTTTAACACCGAACCATATGGATTCGAAACGCATACGGATATTAGTTAGGGCGCATATGAAGTCCATTCGGTGTGTTTGTCACTCAGTTTCCCTCTGTGACTTTTTTCACACATATAGTGTCTGTAGTGCTAGTTGGGACACGTTGTGAAGAATTTTTAACACGAACTAGACGGATTCAAAATGTATACGGATATTAGTTAGAGTGCATATGAAGTCCATTCGGGGTGTTTGCCACTCAGTTTCACTCTGTGACTTTTTTCGCAGAAATGGTGTCTGTAGTGCTAGTTGGGACACGTGGTGAAGAATTTTTAACACCGACTCGGACGGATTCGATACGCATACGGATATTATTTGGGGAGCATATGAAGTCCATTCGGGGTATTTGCCACTCAATTTCACTCTGTGACTTTTTTCGCACGAATGAAATCTGAAGTGCAAGTTGGGACACGTTGTGAAGAAATTTTAACACCGACTCGGACGGATACAAAACGCATACCCATATGAGTTAGGGCGCATATGAAGTCAATTAGGGGTGTTTGTCACTCAGTTTCTCTCTGAGACTTTTTCGCACAAATGGCGTATGAAGTGCTAGTTGGGACACGTTGTGAATAATTTTTAACATCGAACCAGACGGATTCGAAATGCATACGGATATTAGTTAGGGCGCATATGAAGTCCATTCGGCGTGATTGTCACTTAGTTTCGCTCTGTGACTTTTTTCACACAAATGGTGTCTGCAGTCCTAGTTGTGACACGTTGTGAAGAATTTTTAACATCGAGACGGTCGGATTCGAAACGTATACGGATATTAGTTAGGTCGCATATGAAGTCCATTCGGGGTATTTGCCAACCAGTTTCACTATGTGACTTTTTCTTGCACGAATGGAGTCTGAAGTACAAGTTGTAAAAAGTTGTGAATAATTTTTAACACCGACTCGGACAGATTCAGAACGAAAACCCATATGAGTTAGGGCGCATATGAAGTCCATTCGGGGTGTTTGTCACTCAGTTTTACTCTGTGACTTTTTTCGCACAAATGGTGTCTGCAGTGCTAGTTGGGACACGATGTGAAGAATTTTTAACACCGAACAGGACGGATTCGAAATGCATACGGATATTACTTAGGGCGCATATGAAGTCCATTCGGTATGTTTGTCACTCAGTTTCACTCTGTGACTTTTTTCACACAAATGGTATCTGTAGTGCTAGTTGGGACACGCTGTAAAGAATTTTTAACACCGAGTCGGACGGATTCGAAATGCATACGGATATTAGTTAGGGCGCATATGAAGCCCACTCGGGGTATTTGCCAACCAGTTTCACTCTGCGTCTTTTTTCGCACGATTGGAGTCTGCAGTGCAAGTTGGGACACGTTGTGATGAATTTTTAACTCCGACTCGGACGGATTCGAAACGCATACTCATATGAGTTAGGGCGCATATGAATTCCATTCGGGGTGTTTGTCACTCAGTTTCACTCTGTGACTTTTTTCGCACAAATGGCGTCTACAGTGCTAGTTGGGACACGTTGTGAAGAATTTTTAACACCGTACCAGACGTATTCGAAACGCATACGGATATTAGTTAGGGCGCATATGAAGTACATTCGGTGTGTTTGTCACTCAGTTTCACTTCGTGACTTTTTTCACACAATGGTATCTGTAGTGCTAGTTGGGAAACGTTGTAAAGAATTTTTAGCACTGAGCCGGACGGATTCGAAACACATACGGATATTAGTTTGGGCGCATATGAAGTCCATTCGGGATATTTGAGAACCAGTTTCACTTTGCGACTTTTTTCGCAAGACTGGAGTCTGTAGTGCATGTTACGACACGTTGTGAAGAATGTTTAACAACGACTCGGACGCATTCGAAACGCATACCCAAATGAGTTAGGGCACATATGAAGTCCATTCGGGGTGTTTGTCATTCAGTTTCACTCTGTGACTTTTTTCGCACAAATGGTGTCTGCAGTGCTAGTTGGGACACGTTGTGAATAATTTTTGACACCGAACCGGACGGATACGAAACGTATAAGGATATTAGCTAGGGCGCATATGAAGTCCATTCGGTGTGTTTGTCACTTAGTTTCACTCTGTGACTTTTTTCACAAAAATGGTGTCTGCAGTGCTAGTTGGGACACGTGAAGAATTTTTAACACGATACAGACGGATTCGAAACGCATACGGATATTGGTTAGAGTGCATATGAAGTCCATTCTGTGATGGGGACAGCGATCCTGATCTTTCGGGGGGATGATGATACGTCGATTTGGAGGTGTTGATGACACCGAATTTAAGGTTTCCTACCAAACAGGTTGGGAGCTTCACAATCACAATGCCAAATTCACACAGATACAATATGTAATGATCAGTAGTTCCTGCAAGAAATCGAGAACCCGCGAGAACAAAGTATGAAGCAAACTAAAAAGGTAGTACTAAAAACAAAAAAAGCAAACAAGTTGAGGTTCTGTTTCTCAGCTCGGGCGGTCTAGTCGACACGAGCAAACACGAGGAGGGACGCACACGGGGTCTACCAAACACAACAGAAAAAAAACCTAAAAATGAAGAACAGGGGTGAGAACCCAATATAAAGGGGTACCCACACAAGGGGGGTGCCCAAGAGGAGTGCGGCAGCCAGGAGAGGGCCGCCGGCCAAAGGAGGGGTGGAACCCTAAGAGTACATGGGCCTTGGACCCAAAAGAAATGTGGCGCAGCACCTCGAATTTCTATCCCATGAGATTGTTCTGTGATTTTCCTTGGCTCCATGAGGAATTTGTCCTCGGGATCTGATCCATTGGAAATTTTATCTTGATACCTTTCAAACGAGTTGTCGAACGTCGAAAACGGAGTTCGGATGTGGCCGTGGCATCCGTTTGAAGTACTGCTGCTCCTGGATGGCCGAACCGGACTCAGCGACGAATTGGGCTTTATCTTGGGCCTTCCTTGGCGCGTGGGCTGTCCTCGGTGGATGTTCTTGACGTGCTGGTCCAGCAAAGGTAGATGGAAAGGACTTGCTTACGGATTAAGCCCTCCAGACGTCGTAGACGAAGTAGCGGGCGAAACAGCGACGGTACAGGACGAAGTAGCGGTCGTAGAGGAAGAAGGGGCAGCAGTTGTATCCTTGGTTGGGATGTCCTCATCATCCTCCCATTCTTGAATTGGAGTCGTCCTCGACTCCATCTCATTATCCTTCAAAGTATTAGTAAAAACAGAAGACAATGCAACAGAGAATGGCAATGGTTCTATACTGATACGAGGGGTGCCCGACCTTCACAGCGTAGAATCGAAGATACTCGTGAAACCTGACAAATCTTGTGCAGCCAACCATTGCAAGTGCAACAACCTACAGCACAGAGTTCGCCCAACCTCACGTTGTCCACTCAACCAAGTCAAGCGGATTACAATCCTCGCTACAATCACAAAGAGCTTGCAAGACCAACGGGAAGGAATGCACAATCTCAGAGATGTTTCAGCCGGTGGCATGAAAACCCAAGAACATGCATAGCATATCTATTTCAATATTCAGATTGTCTACCAAAACACAAAGGGGTGCCTCTTTATATATAGGAGAGGAGAGGAAGACAAATGGTTGGCAAGGACCAAACATAATGGTGGCGCAGCACCCAACACAAGAAGAGACCATCGCACATTTTTCAATGCTGTGGCCAGCTCGAATGGAATTTAATTATGAGGCCAGATCCGTTGGAAAGAGCACGAAATTATCTATCCATCAAGTACTCACACGCTCCAAACAGAGTCCGTTTGCATTCTCTAGGTCCATTTGAATTCAGACTTGTCATTGAAGGACGAGTGAAGCTCTTTCGTGTTCCCACCTTGCATGGTAATTTGTCTTTACTTCTCTTAATCTTCTCTTGGGTGTTCACACTTCCTTTCATCACGTTCATACCTGAGTTCACACTTACTTGTATCACGTTCATACCTGAGAGTAGTTAAAATAGTTGCATTAGGTAACAGCTGACTCTCACAAGAAAAGTAGTTCTTATTAAGGAGCGAATTCACCTGTTGATTGATTTGTTTAGCACGGGCACGTGTTAATAGTCATTGGGATTGTTTTAGATTATGTTGAACAATAGTAGGGGAAGGAAATGATGATAATGTTATGCTGCCCGTATCATCCTCCCCTTCTTGAAAAGGTGTCGTCCTCGACTCTGTGTCTTCTGGTCCAAAGAATGGTGACAAATCAGCAACATTGAATGTCGTACTCACAATGTAATCATCTCCAGGAAACTCAATTTTTTATGCATTGTCATTGATCTTCTTGAGCACTTTGAATGGTCTGTCAGTGCGTGACATCAGCTTGGACTTACGCTTCTCCGGAAAGCGTTCTTTGCGAAGATGTACCCAAACCAGGTCACCTGGTTCAAATAACATTTTCTTCCTTGTCTTGTTTGCCTTTCCAGCGATGTAGCGTGTCTTGTTTTCAATTGCTTCTTTAGTTTTCACATGAATGGACTTGACGAATTCAGCTCGCTTTGCTGCCTCGATATTAGCTCGTTCTTGAAGTGGAAGTGGTAGCAAATCGAGTGGCGTGATTGGTTTAAAACCATACACCACCTCAAAAGGGCAATATTTAGTTGTTGAGTGAACCACCCGGTTGTATGCAAATTCAACATGAGGAAGACAATCCTCCCACTCCTTCAAGTTTTTCTTGATCATTGTTCGCAGCAACATGGAAAGTGTGCGGTTCACCACCTCTGTTTGACCATCAGTTTGTGGGTGACAAGTTGTTGTAGAAAACAACAAATTTGTCCTAAGCTTGGCCATAATGTCTTCCAAAAATAGCTCATGAACTTGACGTCACGATCTGAAACAATAGTTCTTGGCGTCCCATGCAATCTCACAATTTCCCTGAAAAACAAGTTAGCTACATACGACGCATCGTCGCTTTTGTGACAAGGAATAAAGTGTGCCATTTTAGAGAACCTATCCACAACCACAAATACGGAATCTCTCCCCACATGGTCCTAGGTAATCCTAAAACAAAATCCATACTAATATCCTCCCAGGCGCACTAGGAACAGGAAGTGGAGTGTACAAACCATGTGGATTAAGTTTGGATTTAGCTTTATGGCATGTCACACATCGTTGCACAAATCGTTCGACGTTTCGTCGCATTTTGGGCCAATAGAAGTGTTCGGAAAGAATGGCCAAGGTCTTTTCTCTCCCAAAATGTCCCATTAATCCGCCAGCATGGGATTCCTGCAATAATAGCAAATGTACGGACGAATCTGGAACACATAGTTTGTTAGCACGAAATAAGAACCCATCATGAACATGGAACTTTTCCCATCCATTCCCATCAATGCATTTAGAATATGGTTCACCAAACTCGTTATCTAAAATATATAACTCTTTTAAACTTTCCAATCCAGGGACCTTGATTTCAAGTTGAGTTAAGAGCACAATCTTGCGAGACAAAGAATCAGCTACCACATTCTCTTAACCCTTCTTGTATTTCACAATGTATGGAAAGGATTCAATGAATTCCACCCATTTGGCACACCTACGGTTCAGTTTTGATTGGCCTTTCAAATATTTCAAAGCTTCATGATCAAAATGTATAATAAATTCTTTAGGCCAAAGATAATGTTGCCAAGTTTCCAAAACACGAACCAAAGCAATGAACTCCTTATCATAAACAGGATAGTTCAATTGAGAACCACCAAGTTTTTCACTAAAGTATGCTACTGGTTTGCCCTCCTGCATCAAAACACCACCAATACATATTCCACTAGCATCACATTCAATTTCAAAAGCTTTAGTGAAATCAGGTAAAACTAGCAATGGTGTTTCTGTTAAGCGCTTCTTTAATTCAGCAAAAGCACTCTCTTGAGCATCTCCCCGAACAAAATCACTTCCTTTCTTGGTTAATTCATTCAAAGCGGCTGCAATTGTGCTAAAATCTTTTACGAATCTATGGTAAAAACCAGCAAGACCAAGAAAGCTTCTAACTTGACTAGCATTCATCGGTGTAGGCCAATTTTTAATTGATTCAACTTTTGATTCATCCACTTCTACCCCACTTCCAGAAACAACGAAACTTAAGAACACAATTTTATCTTGGCAAAAAGCGCATTTCTCCTTGTTTTCAAACAACTTTTCAGCTCTAAGCACTTCAAGCACTTGTCTAATGTGATCAGTGTGTTCTTCCAAAGTGTGGCTGTATATTAAGATGTCATCGAAATGCATCACAACAAAATTTCCAATAAAAGTTCTCAAAACATGGTTCATTAGCCTCATGAATTTACTAGGTGCATTAGTTAAACCAAATATCACTACTAACCACTCATACAATCCAAATTTTGTTTTAAAGGCTGTTTTCCATTCATCCCCTTCTTTCATCCTTATTTTATGGTACCCGCTTCGCAAATCAATTTTGGAGAAAATGATAGCACCACTCAATTCATCTAGCATGTCATCCAACCTAGGGATAGGATGGCAGTATCTAACGGTGATGTTGTTAATCGCTCTAGAATCTACACACATGCGCCATGTACCATCTTTCTTAGGGACTAAAATCACAGGAACAGCACAAGGACTCAGGCTCCCACGTACATACCCGTTTTCTAGAAGTGGTTGTACTTGTCGCTGAATTTCTTTTGTTTCTTCCGGATTGGTACGGTACGGTGGTCGATTTGGAAGTGAAGCTCCTGGTACAAGGTCAATTTGATGTTCAATACCACGAATTGGAGGAAGACCAGCGGGAGTTTCCTCCGGAAAGACATCATCAAAGTCCTGCAAAACACTTGCCACAACACTTGGAAGAAAAGTTATGTCGTTAGTAGAAAGCAACACATCTTTATACAAGAGTACAAAGTGGACCAAAAGTGGGTTTGTATGTAATTCTCTCAATTCGGATTTAGTGGCTAACATCACTAGCTTGTTTCCCTCAACCTTTCTTTTACCACTCTCATTTTGTTTGTGTTTCTCACATACCGAATTGGTTTTCTCACTTGCATTATTTTTCTCTCGTTCCTTAACACTCTCAATGTTTACTTATTCTTTTGCATTGTATCAGCAATAATTTGAGCAGGAGACATTGGTCGAAGAACCATTTCCTTGTTATTCCACTTGAATGAGTGTTGATTAGTGTGTCCATTGTGATGACTTGCATGATCAAATTGCCATGGTCTACCGAGCAGCAAGTGACATACCGTCATAGGGGCAACATCACACTCTATGGTATCACAATATTCGCCAATCTTGAAAGGTACTTTCACCATGTGCTGAACTTTCACTTCTCCACATTTATTCAACCATTGCACATGATAAGGATGTGGGTGTCGCAGTAGCTTCAATCCAAGCTTTTCACACATTTGTTTGCTGGCCAAATTGTGACAACTTCCTCCATCAATAATTACCTTGCACACACGACCATTTACCTTTGCCTTGGTGTGAAAAAAGATTGCAGTGTTGTTCATTATCTTTTTGTTGCACACTCAACACTTTCTTGGTGACAATGAGAGATTGACCGGTCTCAAAGTCACAATAAGTCATCTCTTTTTTATCATTATCCAAATCAGGAATTGGGACATCCTCTTCTTCACTTGCAGATTCGTATTCTCCACCCTCCGTTATAAGCATGGTGCGATTATTTGGACAATCCTTGGCGATGTGGCCTCTCCCCAAGCACTTAAGCATTGAATGACACTACTCTTCGCTGTAGAACCCACAGAAGAAGTAGCACTAGCTGCTGGACCTTGTTTAGCATTTGGAGTAGATGGCTCTTTTCCACTTCGAGCTACATGTGAACTAGGAGCAACACTTGTACTAGAATTGTTAGCACGAAAGGAATTGAACCGAGAAGTGGATTTACCTGTAGTAGGTGTTGAACGAGGAGCAGATGAAGAAGTCCTTGTAATTTTGTTGTCTTGTTGCACTTGTCTTTCAGCTTTGGTCGCTTGATGGGGTGTTTCAAACCAGCGAGGAAACGTGCCATAGTTTGTTCTTCATGTTCATACACATTAGCACGGATCATGGCCATCTCCATCTCCCTATAGTACTAATCCACCGTGCGACTTCCTTGCTTCAATCCCTACAGCTTATCAAATAGATCACGTTTAGGGGACAAACCTTGCTCACATTTCAACCTTCATCTCAGCCCACGATGCAACGGGATTCTCGCCATGTTCTATTCTTTGGTTCTGAATTTGTTCCCACCAAATCAGCGCATAATCATCAAATTCAAGTGATGCCATTGCAAGATTCTTCTCTTCGGTGTAGTTGTGGAACCGAAAGATTTTGTCAACTTTCATTTTCCAAGTGAGGTAGTACTCCGGGTTGGTGGTACCTGCAAACTTAGGCATAGAAAACTTTAGTTTGCCAAACCTTTCCTCCTCGGGACGATTGTTGTTGTTGCGGTTTGACGTTGGTTTCCTTCATTGTGGGGCGGTATGTTGACGTAAATTGGTTCGTGTGCAGCACCCCCACGTCCCAACCCATGACCACGACCCCTTCCTACACCATGTTCATTACCTCTTGTTCCTTGCCTAGGTATGGGAGGTCGATTGGCATTAGGAACACGAGCCACTCGAGCAGCGGCTTCTTCATCGGTCTCATCAACTAGAGGACCATCTTCAGCTTGTGGTCATAGTTGTCGTACGATGTCAGCAACTATGTTGGTGTGGAGCACGTCCAGCTGTTGATTCACCTCTATTTGAAGATCTTGGATGGAGTTGTTCACTTCTTGCCTTATATGTTCATTTCCTATGCAGAACTCTCGTTGTAGTGTGTCTCGCAAAGCACAATATTCATCCATTTCTTTGGTGCATCGAGGTCACGTCCTTCATCATCCACGTTGTCTCCTTGACTTGACATGGTTAGTTGTGCAAAAACAGAAAGAGAGGTACAATATGATGTATGAACAATTCTCTCAACCACACTTATCCTTATACCGAAATTCTTACTCACCCTTTGTTGATTGACGGAGGAGCTCGCACTTGAGTGGTGAGGCAACACAAGATGAGGTTAAGCGAACTCACAGCCGAGATGAAAGCACACAACGTATTCACATGTGGAGCATGGAGGGTAAAGTGTATATCCTACACAATCTGAATTCTCGTTGTTGTTTCGATAAGTAATTATCCAAGTTAAACACAATGTCTAGTTACTGAAAACAAGATTTGAATGATGAACAAGCAACTCACACACAAGGATGATGGAACCAAATGCAATCAAAGGAGTGAGCTAGCACAATATATGATGATAACATAAACAGCTCAATTGCATTGGTTATAGAAAGACACTAGCTTGCTGCAAATGACGAACTAGGGCACAAGATTGCACATCTAGAATGAGTTTCTCACAACGGTGCAAATAATTTTTTTTAGAAACTTTTCTTCTTCTCCTTTTCATTTTATACATCTAGCAACCAACAACAAAGATTTTCTTTTCTTCCTTTCTTCTTTTCTTTTCTAGCAACCAGCCACAAAGCTTTTCTTTTCTTCCTCTTTTTTTTTGCAACCGTGAGTTCAAGATAAATGAGTGCAGCCCTAAGCAACAGATTAGCTAGTCTTGATGGGTGCAAAGTATTCGCAAAGGACCGATTGGCTATCAAGGGAAAAATTTTAATTTTTGGAACCAAAACAGCAGCATGGTTCAAGCACAAGTTCGACCAATTTCCAGGCCGAATCAAAAAAAATATTTTCTCCAGCAAACTTGTAGATAATTGCAAGAGCTTTCCAACAAGTACAAGAATGAGACAAACGGAGCAAGAATGTGAGAGTTATGGCCAAAACAATCAACTAGACAGATCGGAACTAGAGAGTGACGCGAAGGAAAATGAAGAGTTCAGTAACAAGAACACGTTCCAATGGACAAGAACTTAGCAAAACGCACAAGAACAACAGATTGGAAACTAGGGTTCAATATTTTTGTGAAGCACTTTTCATAAATATGACTGAAAGTAAATCTAAAACTAGGGATAAAAGATTCTACCGTGACAACCGGAGCTCTGATACCAAATGATACGAGGGGTGCCCGACCTTCACGGCGTAGAATCGAAGATACTTGTGAAACCTGACAAATCTTGTGCAGCCAAACGTTGCAAGTGCAACAACCTGCAGCACAGAGTTCGCCCAACCTCACGTTGTCCACTCAACCAAGTCAAGCGGATTACAATCCTCGCTGCAATCACAAAGAGCTTGCAAGAACAACTGGAAGGAATGCACAATCTCAGATATGTTTCAGCCGGTGGCATGAAAACCCAAGAACATGCATAGCATAGCTATTTCAATATTCAGATTGTCTACCAAAACACAAAGGGGTGACTCTCTATATATAGGAGAGGAGAGGAAGACAAAAGGTTGGCAAGGACCAAACATAATGGTGGCGCAGCACCCAACACAAGTGGAGACCGTCACACGTTTTTCAATGCTGTGGCCAGCTCGAATGGAATTTAATTATGAGGCCATGGAAAGAGCATGAAATTATCTTTCCATCAAGTACTCACACGCCCCAAACAGAGTCCGTTTGCATTATCTAGGTCCATTTGAATTCAGACTTGTCATTGAAGGCCGAGTGAAGCTCTTTCGTGTTCCCACCTTGCATGGTAATTTGTCTTTACTTCTCTTGATCTTCTCTTGGGTGTTCACACTTCCTTTCATCACGTTCATACCTGAGTTCACACTTACTTGTATCACGTTCATACTTGTATCACGTTCATACTTGTATCACGTTCATACCTGAGAGTAGTTAAAATAGTTGCATTAGGTAGTAGTTGACCCTCACAAGAAAAGTAGTTCTTATTAAGGAGCAAATTCACCTATTGATTGATTTTTTTAGCACGGGCACGTGTTAATGGTCCTTGGAATTGTTTTAGATTATCTTGAACAAATAGTAGGGGAAAGAAATGATGATGATGTTATACTGCCTGTATCATATACTATCCATGTTATCTTGTGAGAGAACTTTTGCAGCCTACAATACTTTACCCTTCAACTTAAGATCAGGTTTTTGAGCAAATGGTTAGTTGAATGGGTTGATTTACTAGATACACTTTTAATTCCACTCTCTTCTTTTTCTCTTTGAGCTCTTTTAACATCAATGTTTCTTAGTTCTGTATGGCTGATGGGTTTCAAAATAATTTTCTTTCCCTTATTCAAGAAAGTATACTCATTGGTCCTACCATGATGTATAGCATCCATATCATAGATCCATGGTCTACACAATAAAAGAGAGCACGCATCCATGCGTACAACATCGCAAACAACATTATCATGATAAGAACCAATCGATATAGGTACTCGAACGGTTTTTGTTACCTGAATCTTACCAGTGGAATTGAGCCATTCAATTTCATATTGTTGAGGAAGTGGATTTGTGGTCAAGCCAAGCTTCTCCACCATGTCTACACTAGCAAGATTGTTGCAGCTACCTCTAACAACGACATGCACAACACGCTCATTCACCACACACCTTATCTGAAAGATAGTATGGCGTTGATTTTGTTCATCGCGTGCAGGCTGTGCGCTAAGTACACGTGCGACAACAAGAGCCGGATATTTCTCGGATGCTGCAGAAGTGATAATCTCTTCTGCTGGCTCTGTAGTGTTAGTGGCAACAAGAGCATATTCAGTTTCATCAATATCACTATCACTAGTGTACTCACCATTTTCTCTGATTATTAGAGCACGTTGATTAGGGCAATCTCGCATCACGTGCCCCATTCCTTTGCATCGAAAGCATTGTGTTTCCCGCGTTCGACCGGTGGAGGCAACTGAGGAAGCAATCTTGGCGGGTGCTTGAAGTGTGACTGCCTTGTTTACCTCCGGAATGCGTGATGGCGTCGAAGTAGTTGGAACAACGGGTGTAGGTACACGTCCAGGTATGAAAGATGATGCCTTGGCATGGATCTGGACCGACTTGGATGTGGAAGAGCCTCCAATATTACCTCGCGTTGTTGATCGTCGACCCTGCACTTCCTTTCTACTTTCAAAGCAAGATGGTACAAACGAGTGATAGCATTGTATTCTTTATAGTCAAGTATATCCTGTATCTCTCGGTTAAGCCCACCCAAGAACCTAGCCATTTTTGCATCTTCACTCTCTTCTAACCCACAGCGCAACATGCCAATTTGCAATTCCTGATAATATTCCTCAACCGTTTTATCACCTTGATTAAAGCGCTGCATTTTATTCAATAAATCACGAGCATAGTATGTAGGAACAAATCTAGCCCACATGACACGCTTCAACCCATCCCAAGTTGTAGGTACATCACGGTTGGCTCTACAAAGTTCTTTCCACCAAATAGATGCAAAACCAGTAAATTCACTAGTGGCAGCATTAACCCTTCTACGCTCAGAGAAGTCATAGCAAGAAAATTTTTGATCTACCGCCAACTCCCAATCTAGATAAACATCAGGATTATAAGTACCATCAAAAGGAAGCATAGTAAATTTCATTTTTTCCATAGAGTCATCACGTTCTTCCCTTTGATCATGTTGATTTCTAGCCATACCTTGCCTGTTATTGCGGAGTCGACGATGAGGTCGGTAGTTGTTCACATTTACCCTGTAGTCGTCCTCGGTATCGGCGGCGTAGTTGTTCTCGTCTTGATCCACCCTGTTTAAAATGTGAGGACAACCGGTGGAGCGCCGCGTTGGCCCAAAGCATGACCAGCGGAACCATTGTTGGGGACAACACCTTGAAGAAGTTGTGTTAGCTGTGCTTGAAGCTCAGTGAGGGGTGCCAATTGCGCCTGAATCGCATCAAGAGTGTCACGAGTTCGCATCTCATGCTGATTGTGCATCCTCTCGAAATGAGTGACCCATGCGCTGTTCTTTTGGCGTGGCGGTCCTCATGTTCACTCCAACTATAAGCCGTTACACTCCCACGATTGCTTGGACTACCTGCCATAGTTAGTAGAAACAAAGAAACTTCACACAAATATGAAAGCTCCTATAAACTACTAGGTTGTATGAAGTGGTAAGCCTCACACACGCTCACGCTTCTACCAAGTTCTTACAAGTCCTCGATGTGGCAAGCGATTGCAAATTCTGGAACCTGTGTGGTTAGAAGATGGTGGAGCTTGGACAGGCAATAATATGTAGCAAAGGAGGAACTAGTACCACTGAACCAAAGTAAGCTGAAAAGTCGTTCAAAATCAGTACAGTGCTGGTCCTAGGCTAGACCGTACTAGAGACGCGAGCCTAATCACTAACGATGCCACAGAAACGCAATGATAACGTCCTCAACTCAAAGCAAGCAGCTAGGGCTCCTCTTTTTTTTTGTGAGACCCCTAAAACTGAAAAACAGACTCACAAGGACTCCAAACAAAACTCACCACAAACACTTTTTTTTTTGACCAGGGGTATAAAGGTAATTAAAAGATACTCTCTCTCTCTGAACTTTGGTTTTGCAATTGAATCTGTGCGGCTTTTGTAGTATGCACTTGCCTTTTCTCTCTCTAATTTGGTGCAATTTTCTTATCCGTGCCAATGATTTAGAATTGATACTACTTTGGTAAACTCAGAGAGTAACCCGCATTAGGGAACAGATCAAGATAACTAGAGACCCAACCTAATCTGATCTCCAGCAACCACCGAGAGACCTGATCTGATCAACTAGCAGAAACTGACTCCAATTCGAATGCAATTGTGACCAAAACGTGACTCGAACTCGAAACTCTAAAGGGACTAGACTCTAAAACCAGCAAAGACACGATTATTCAACCGACGATTCAACAAACCAAGAACAAGTAGTAAAAGTTAGGGCACAAGTTAGCTTGGACAAAGGGACAAATCTTTTTTTTTGTGGGGCAAATTTTCTGGACTGTAGGTAGAAAACGAAATATGACGGAAAATGGTGTCTGCAGTTCTAGTTGGGACACGTTATGAAGAATTTTTAACACCGAACCGGACGGATTCAAAATGCATACGGATATTACTTAGGGCCATATGAAGTCCATTCGGTGTGTTTGTCACTCAGTTTCACTCTGTGACTTTTTCACACAAATGGTATCTACAGTGCTAGTTGGGACACGTTGTAAAGAATTTTTAACACCAAGTCGGACGGATTCGAAACGCATACGGATATTAGTTAGGGCGCATATGAAGTCCATTCGGGGTATTTGCCAACCAGTTTCACTCAGCGACTATTTTCGCACGACGGAGTCTGCAGTGCAAGTTGGGACACGTTGTGATGAATTTTTAACACCGACTCGGACGGATTCAAAACGCATACCCATATGAGTTAGGTCGCATATGAAGTCCATTCGGGGTGTTTGTCACTCAGTTTCACTCTGTGACTTTTTTCGCACAAATGGTGTCTGCATTACTAGTTGGGACACGTTGCAAAGAATTTTTAACACCGAACTGGACGGATTCGAAACACATACGGATATTAGTTAGGGCGCATATGAAGTCCATTCGGTGTGTTTGTCACTCAGTTTCACTCTTTGACTATTTTCACTCAAATGGTGTGTGAAGTGCAAGTTGGGACTTGTTGTGAAGAATTTTTAACACGAACCAGACGGATTCGAAACGCATACGGATATTAGTTAGAGCGCATATGAAGTCCATTCGGTGTGTTTGTCACTCAGTTTCACTCTGTGATCGGGACGGCGATCCCGATCTTTCGGTGGGATGATGATACGTCGATTTGGAGGTGTTGATGGCACCGAATTTAGGGCTTCCTACCAAAGAGGTTGGGAGCTTCACAATCACAATGCCAAATCCACACAGATACAAGATCCAATGATCAGTAGTTCCTGCAAGAAATCGAGAACCAGCAAGAACAAAGTATGAAGCATACCGAAAAGGTAGTATTGAAAACAAAAAAAGAAAACAAGTTGAGGTTCTGTTTCTCGGCTCGGGCGGTCTAGTCGACACGCGCAAACATGAGGAGGGACACACAGAGTCTACCAAAAACAACAGAAAAAAACCTAAAAAATGAAGAACAGGGGTGAGAACCAAATATAAAGGGGTACCCATAAAGGGGGGCGCCCAAGAGGGGTGCGGCAGCTAGGAGAGGGTCGTCGACCAAAGGAGTGGTGGAACCCTAAGAGTACATGGGCCTTGGGCCCAAAAGAAAGGTGGCGCAGCACCTGGAATTTCTGTCCCGTGAAATTGTTCTGTGATTTCCCTTCCCTCCAAGAGGAATTTGGCCTCGGGATCAGATCCATTCGATAGGTTATCTCGATACCTTTCAAACGAGTTGTCGAACGTCACAAACGGAGTTCGGATGTGGCCGTGGCATCCGTTTGAAGTACTGTTGCTCCTGGAGGGCCGAACCGGACTCGGCGACGAATTGGGCTTTATCTTGTGCCTTCCTTGGCGCGTGGGCTGTCCTCGGTGGATGTTCTTGATGTGCTGGTCCAGCAAAGGTGGATGAAAAGGACTTGCTTCCGGATTAAGCCCTCCAGACTTCGTAGAAGAAGTAGCGGGCGAAACAGCGACGGTCGGGGATGAAATAGCGGTCGTAGAGAAAGAAGGGGCAGCGGTTGTATCCTTGGTTGGGATTTCCTCATCACTCTGTGACTTTTTTCGCACAAATGGTGTCTGTAGTGCTAGTTGGGACACGTTCTGAAAAATTTTTTAACACCGACTCGGTCGGATTCTAAACGCATACGGATATTAGTTAGGGCGCATATGAAGTCCATTCGGGGTATTTGCCACTCAGTTTCACTCTGTGACTTTTTTCGCACGAATGCAGTCTGCAGAGCAAGTTGGGACACGTTGTGTAGAATTTTTAACAATGACTCGAACGGATTCGAAACACATACCTATATGAGATAAGGCGCATATGAAGTCCATTTGGGGTGTTTGTCACTCAGTTTCTCTCTGAGACTTTTTTCGCACAAATGGCGTCTGCAGTGCTAGTTGGGACACATTGCGAAGAATTTTTAACACCGAACCGGACGGATTCGAAACGCATACAGATATTAGTTAGGGCACATATGAAGTCCATTCGGTGTGTTTCTCACTCAGTTTCACTCTGTGACTTTTTTCACTAAAATGGTGTCTGCAGTGCTTGTTGGGACACGCTATGAAGAATTATTAACACCGAGTCAGACGGATTTGAAACGCATACGGATATTAGTTAGGGTGCATGTGAAGTCCATTCGGGGTATTTGCCTCTCAGTTTCACTCTGTGACTTTTTTCGCACGAATGGAGTCTGCAGTGCAAGTTGGGACACGTTGTGAAGAATTTTTAACACCGACTCGGACGGATTCGAAACGCATACCCATACTCGGCGCATATGAAGTCCATTCAGGGTGTTTGTCACTCAGTTTCACCCTGTGATTTTTTTCGTACAAATGGTGTCTGCAGTGCTAGTTGGGACACGTTGTGAGAAATTTTTAACATCGACTCGGACGGATTCGAAACGCATACCCATATGAGTTAGGGTGCATATGAAGTTTATTTGGGGTGTTTGTCACTCAGTTTCACTCTGTGACTTTTTTCGCGCAAATGGTGTCTACAGTGCTAGTTCGGACACGATGTGAAGAATTTTTAACATCGACTCGGACGGATTCGAAACGCATACCCATATGAGTTAGGGCGCATATGAACTCCATTCGGGGAGTTTGTCACTCAGTTTCACTCTGTGACTTTTTTCACACAAATGGTGTCTGCAGTGCAAGTTGGGACACGTTGTGAAGAATTTTTAACACGAACCGGACAGATTCGAAACGCATAAAGGAGGATGTTAGTTAGAGCGCATATGAAGTTTATTCGGGGTGTTTATCACTCAGTTTCACTCTGTGATTTTTTTCGCACAAATGGTCTCTACAGTGCTAGTTGGGACACGTTGTGAAGAATTTTTAATACCGACTCAGACGGATTTGAAACGTATATGGATATTAGTTAGGTTGCATATGAAGCCCATTCGGGGTATTTGCCACTCAATTTCACTCTGTGACTTCTTTTCGTAATAATGGGGTCTCCAGTGCACGTTGGGACACGTTATGAAGAATTTTTAACACCGACTCGGATGGATTGCAAACGCATACCCATATAAGTTAGGGCGCATATGAAGTCCATTCGGGGTGTTTGTCACTCAGTTTCACTCTGTGATTTTTTTCGCACAAATTGCTTCTGAAGTGCTAGTTGGGATACGTTGTGAAGAATTTTTAACACCGAACTAGACTGATTCGAAATGCATACGGATATTAGTTAGGGCACATATGAAGTATATTCGGGGTGTTTGTCACTCAGTTTAACTTTGTGACTTTTTTAGCACAAATGGTGTTTGCAGTGCTTGTTGGGACACGTTGTGAAGAATTTTTAACACCGTACCGAACAGATTCGAAACGCATACGGATATTAGTTAGGGCGACTATGAAGTCCATTCGGTGTGTTTGTTACCTAGTTTCACTCTATGACTTTTTTTCACAAAAATGGTGTCTACAGTGCTAGTTGGGACACGTTTTGAAGAATTTTTAACACCGAACCGGAAGGATTCAAAGGGCATACGGATATTAGTTAGGGCGCAAATGAAGTCCATTCGGTGTGTTTGTCACTCAGTTTAACTCTGTGACTTTTTTTACACAATTGGTGTCCGCAGTGCTTGTTGGGACACGTTGTGAAGAATTTTTAACACCGAATCGGACGGATTCGAAATGCATACGGATATTAGTTAGGGCGCATAGGAAGACCATTCGGGGTATTTGCTACTCAGTTTCACTCTGTGACTTTTTTCACTCGAATGGAGTCTACAGTGCATGTTGGGACATGAGTTAGGGCGCATAGCAAGTCCATTCGGGGTGTTTGTTACTTAGTTTCACTCTGTGACTTTTTTGACACAAATGAAGTCTGAAGTGCTAGTTGGGACACGTTGTGAAGAATTTTTAACACCAAATCGAATGGATTCGAAACGCATACGGAAATTAGTTAGGGCGCATATGAAGTCCGGTCGGTGTGTTCGTCACTTAGTTTCACTCTTTGACTTTTTTTCACAAAAATTGTGTCTTTAGTGCTAGTTGGGACACGTTGTGAAGAATTATTAACACCGAGTCGGACGGATTCGAAACGCATACAGATATTAGTTAGGGCGCATATGAAGTCCATTCGGAGTATTTGCCAGTCAGTTTCACTCAGTGACTTTTTTTCGCATGAATGGAGTCTGCAGTGCAAGATGGGACACGATGTGAAGTATTTTTAACACCGACTCGGACGGATTCGAAACGCATACCCATTTGAGTTATGGCGCATATGAAGTCCATTCGGGGTGTTTGTCACTCGGTTTCACTCTTTGACTTTTTGGCACAAATGGTGTCTGTAGTGCTAGTTGGGACACGTTGTGAAGAATTTTTAACACCGACTCGGACGGAATAGAAATGCATACCGATATGAGTTAGGGTGAATATGAAGTCCATTCGGGGTGTTTGTCACTCAGTTTCACTCTGTAACTTTTTTCGCACTAACAGTGTCTGAAGTGCTAGATGGGACACGTTGTGAAGAATTTTTAACACCGAACCAGAGGGATTCTTTCGACGATCGGGACCGCTGACCGCAAAGAAGGGGGGAAGGATCGTGTAAAGGGGTGAGGCCCTAAGTCGTGCTCGTCCGGGAAGGAGGGAGCGTCGATAGGTGCACAGTTCGAGGAAGAAGAACAATCGGTCGGGAGGCACAGCGCTTATACTGGTTCGAGCCCCCTAGGTCAGGTAATAGCTCTACTCCAGTCTTGCCCGTAGGCGAAAGGTGATTAAAAGCTCCTCAGGGGAGAACAAAGGGGGAGCTCGACCTTGGGTTCGTTCGGAAGTGACGACCGAGGTGACCTCGATGGATGGTGTGGTGTACAAGTGTGTCTGCAGATTTGTCTGCGCATCCCTTGGGTTCCTGCTGTGTTGTTCCCCTCTTTTTCTGACCCTTGGCGCTTTTATAGACCCTTGTCGCTGATCTTGAGGCTGACGTCGGGTGGTTGTCTGTGAGTTGACGGGGTCAGTTGACCCTAGTTCCCACACAAGGGAACTGACAGGAGGTTCTGGGAATGTTTGACCCTAGTTCCCACGCTGGAGAACTGGTAGGGGTCGGTGACCCTAGTTCCCACCAGGGGATTTCACAGGAGTCGGTGACCATAGTTCCCACGCAGGGGAGAGAGGTCACACAAAAAGGAGATCATCACGCTGGAGGCCAGGCCGAGGGCGTCGAGGTCGAAGAGGTCGCGGGAGTCAGCATGAGCTCGGGAAAGCTCTCGCTCGAGCTCGGGAAACATCCTCCGAGCTCGATGAGACCCCCGTCCGAGCTCGGGAACAGTCCTTCGAGCTTGGGGGGATGGCCTAAAGCCCCCGGGGGGGCCTGGACATGTGTTAGGACGATCGAGCCTCGACAACCAGCCCCCGAGGCTCAAGAAACGGTCTGAGACTCTAGGCGTTCTTGAGTCTGAAGTCTACGAGGAGGGATCGTCCCCCTTGATTGTGCTTTGGAACTCTCAAGCTCCTTTCCGGGCTGAGGGAGGCCCCCCGCGGGTGATTTCGATAAGGTTGCACTCAGAAACACTCGAGCTTTAATGCCTTGTCTCCAAATTGACTTGATGGCGTCTGGGACGCCGGGCATCTCCGCCACGAGGGGACGAAGGGGGCCTTGGCAGAGAAGTCAGGGGGATAGTTGGCGGACGTCGAAAAGTCATGTCCGCACGAGGGTTTTGAAGGGGCGTGATGCTTCGGTTGCTGCCCGCTGGCTGCAACAATAATATCTGCTATCAAGGCTCCTTTTAAACCGGGAGACTCTATCTTTTGAAACTTTTTGTCCTCAAAGCTCGCATTCTCCGTCCCTTCCCTTTCCACCCTGCTCCTTGTGCCGACGCATCTACTTTTCGCCTTCGATCCCATCCTCCCCTCCGGCTCCATGGCGAAGTTCGGGAAGAGCACCCTCACCGCGGACTGGATGAAGGATTTGGAGACCCTGGGGCTGCTGGACCCATTCACCTGGCGACTTCCAGCCGGAGAGAACGTGCCACGGCCCCGGTACGACGAGATCGTTAGCACGGAGCAGTACACGCTCTTCGGGCTGCGGACCTCGAAGAGCGACTTCTTGGCTGTGGTCCTTGCACAGTACGAGATCGAGCTCGTGAATCTGGTACCAAACTCTCTCCTCAACCTCTCTATCTTCACGCATCTTTGCGAGGGGTTTCTGGGCATCCTTCCCACCCCCTCTTTGTTTTTTCGTTTCTACTCCATGTCCCGCACCGCGAAGGACCCTGTCGTCGGGTGTCTCTATTTTCGGCTGTGGGTGGGACTCCCTTGCTGCTTTCTCCAGATCCCGACCTGGGACTTGCTCGGGCCATGGTCGGAGAAATGGTTCTATCTGAAGAAAGGCGAGGGGAGCGGCCTCGCGTACCACGGCACTGCGGTCGACGGCAAGCGGGATACCCCGGAGCCTGAAGATTCGGCGGCCGACCAGGCGGCGGCAGCCTTCGTCCACATTTGTGCGACGCGTGGACTAAAGCGGCAGGCAGTCATTTATGACTACCTGCAGAGCCGGGTGTTCCCTGTACAAAAGAGGTTACACCCCTTCTTCGAGATTATCGGGGAGCATGATGCCACCCGGGAAGGTCATGACAGTAAGCCTTGCTCAACCCCAAGCTTCTTTGGGTCCGGTCGAGTTTACTTGTTCTCAGCGGTCTTCTTTTGATTCCTCGCAGCACCGAAGGCATCCTGGATTACTGCGAGGATGCAGGAGATCTTCAGGAAGGCCACCACCGCTTACGACCTTGATGGCGACGTCCCCAAGAACATTTTGAGGCGGAGCAGTGAGGTAACGCATCTTGCCTTGTTTTTGGCCCCGAGAGCTCGGGTTCGGGCACTGATTGTGATGGGCTCGTGCAGGAGACCATGGGCTCTGGGAGATGACCAAGCGGATGCTGCCGCTCCCCGGGCTGAGCAAAGGCAAGAAGGGGAGCAAGAGGTCGGCCCCAGATGCCTCAAAGCAGGTCGCCAAGAAGCCCCACGTCGAGTGGGCTGATCGGGCCGTGGTAAGCCGAATGCTTCGGGCTCGAAAACACTCGAGCCCGGGCTCGCCTCCCTGATGTTTTCCCTCGACCCCTTTATCGATTTTTGCTTTTACGCTTTCGCGGCGAAGCGGCAGTACCGCTTCGGGCCTGGATCTTGGCCGAGCAATGGCCCCCAGCGCTAAGCTCCCGGGGAAGAAGCCTTCCTGCCCCGCCGTGGATACATTGCGCCAGGTACGGTCTTCTTTAACTTTTTGTCACTCCGTCCTACCGCGGCGCTCAAGCATCCGAGGGGCACTGACCTTTCTTGTGGCCCAGGCCGAGGAGGAGGAGGACGAGGACAACTTTCGCCTCAAGGAAGACGACGCGATCGAGGGGGATGTGGCCGAGGGTGACCGGAAAGCCCCCGAGCTAGACGCCAGCCTTGGGGGTTCTGCTGCGGCATGCGAGGTTGAGCCCGGGCATGCTGCCATTGCGAGCCGGACGACCTTGGCCACCATCGCGCCCGAAGGGACGCCAGGCGAGGTTATGACAGAGCAAACTCCTCTCTCGGCCCAAGGGGACCGGGCCGGGACGTCGGAGAGCTCCGGTGCTGCTTCGGCGACGGGGACCGCCGAGGACGGGACCGCCAGGGATCTGCCTCGAAGACCTGATGACGCCGTCGACTTGCAGGTGCTAGATGACCGGCTGGTGGCGGTCGGCGTGCTTGTCTTGAACTCTGCTCTTCTTCGTATCCTTTTCCTTTCTCTTGGAGCTGCGGTGACCCCTTTTTTTTGTCACTGCAAGGTTGAGGCTGATCTCCCGAGGGTTCAGGGTCATGCGCGGGCATGTGCTCAGCTTTCAGGCCCTCTGGGATGTGATTGAAGCCAACCAGAGGGACACCGCCGAGCTTGAGGCCGATGCAGCGCGCAGGCGAGAGGAAGTTGAGCCCCTAAAGGAGGCCCAAGCTCTCGAGCTCGGGCGGGCTGTCGAGGCCGAGCGAGAGCGCAGGGCCCGAGAGGTCGAGCGGTAGCTGAACCTCGTGAGGGACACCCACGCTGAAGCGCTTTTGCACGCCGTCGAGGATGAGCGGAAGAAGGCGGAGGATACCCTCAAACATGTTTGGTAGAAGGAGCAGAGCGTCCTCGATGAGAACTGCGTGAGCGCGTCGGAGACGTGCCAGCGCCTTGGGCTCGAGCTCTCTGACGCTCGCTCGAAGGCGGAGGCTGCGCGGCAAGAGGCGCAGGCACTCCGGGAGCGCCTTGAGACCTCGTTCATGGCCTAAGAGGAGAGCTATGGGATCACGTCGTCCACACTTGAGGACTTCGCGATTGCACGGAAGGAGGTGGAGGGGCTCCAGGTGCGCCTGGCGGATCTACCCACTGCGCGCTAGAGGCAGAGGCTGCGCACGAGGAGGCGGCGAGTCTTCAGGCGCGGCTCGAGAAGCTCTCTGCCGCCCTGGGGAAGGCCTCTGCCGATCTCGAGGCTGAGGTGGCCAAGCTCAAGGCCAGGGCGAGTGAGGCCGAGGTGAAGGTGGTCGCGTTCGAGGAGAGGGTGGCCAAGCTGGAGAAGAGGACCACCGAGGCTGAGGCCAGGGTGAGCGAGGCCGGGGAGAGGGCCACTAAAGCCGAGGCGCGGGCAGCCGAGGCGGACACGAAGGCCACCGCGTCCGAGGCGAAGGCCAACGGGCTTGAGGAGAAGCTGGCCCGGGTGGCCCAGGCGGGGAAGAGCGGCTTGGCCCAACTCCAGAGCGACCGCAACCAGGTCGACAACTCCGAGACCGAGGTGCTGGCACTGCAGAGGAGAGTCTCTGACCTCGAGCAGGAAAAACTTGCTCGGGATATGTGTGTAAACTAGATAGGATAGGTTAGTAGATAGGAGGGGGGCAAAAGATTTGCATCCCTTGTAAAGACAATTGTATCATTTTGCCATGAGCTATGAAATTACGTTCTTAGATGACTTAGCTCATTTTTTGCTCCTCATCGCCTTCGCAGGCTTGCTTAGCCCGCTTCGTAGAAGAGTCGGACTGGGACGCATGGAGCAGACATAGCTGGAGGGATCTGTCGAGCGAACCACCGCCTTAGACCTGAACCATTCGGATTAGGTTGACCGAGCTCAGGGATACTCGAGGTCAGGTTAACCGAGGTTGGCCTAGCCAGGATGGACTCTGCCACAGGGGGGAAGTCGGCTTACTGCGATGATAATCAACTTACTACGGGTTCGACCCCCTGGTGTCGATCCTTCGCATCACGACCCTTAGACACGTTTACTCGAGACGCAGAAAAACATAAGAGGAAACAAGAGACGATAAAATAGTACATTTTATCGTGAGGATGAAACTAGGCCGAGCCCCTTAGCTCGAAGCCCATACCAGCGACGGTCCCGAGCTTGTGCCCTGCGACAGGGGGATGGTTGGCTTACTGCAATGAGAATCGGCTTACTGCGCATTCGACCCCCGGAGGCGAACCATGGGACCGCCGTGCTAGCTTGAGCGAGGGGCCTGAGGGCCGAGAATCGAGTATCTCGAGGCCGGCGAGTCCACGGGTGTGACCGCGGGGATGGATCCTGCGACGGGGGAATAGCCGGCTTACTGCAATGAGAATCGGCTTACTGCGTGTTCGACCCCCGGAGGTAAGTGCCTAGGCCACGGCCCAGGTCGCGTTGCCCGAGATACAAGAGACAAGCATGATAAGGAAAAGCATCTTATCGCAAAACAGAAGGAGGGGAGCATCAGGCATAAAACCTCTAGAGCTGGCCTACATTCCACGAGTTCGTGAGCTCCCTGCCATCGGGGGTCGCTAGACGGTAAGCTCCCACACGACTTGCTGAGATGACTCTGTAGGGGCCTTCCCACAGCGGGGATAGTTTGTTGGTGTTGGACCGGTCCTGGATTCGTCTTAAGACCAAGTCCCTTATGTGAAAGCCCCTAGGTCGTATCGATCGGGCGGCATGCCTGCGGAGATCTTGCAGGTAGCGTGCCGATCGGAGCAGTGCGCGGCACCTTACTTCCTCCACCAGGGCGAGGTCAAGAGACCGCTCCTGCTCAAGGCTGACTTGGTCGACCAAGCTAACCCTGGTGGAGCCGAGCGTGATCTCGGATGGTAGGACGAGTTGGAAAGGGCTCTCCCCCGTTGCCCGGCTTGATGTGCTGCGGACGGACCAAAGGACGGTGGGAAGCTCGTCCACCCAGGCCCGGCCGCGCTGCCCGAGCTGGGCGAACACTCGCTTCCTGACGCCTTGGATGAGCTGTTCATTGGCGCGCTTTACACCCCATTGCTCTGAGGATGGCTCACCGAGGCATAGCAGATCTTGGTCCCCATGTCTGCGCAGAACCCTTGGAACAGCTCGTTGGTAAACTGCGTCCCATTGTCGGTGATGATCATACAAGGGACTCCATACCTTGTGACCACAAAGGAACGAAAGAACCTTACCACAGCTTTGGCGGTGATAGCGGAGACTGGCTCAGCCTCGATCCACTTTGAGAAAGTGTCGATGGAGACGAACAAGAATTTCTTTCCTCCAACCGATCTCGGGAAGGGGCCGAGAATGTCGAGGCCCCACGTCGAGAATGGCCAGGCGAGGGGGATGGTCTGCAGGGCGTAGGCCAGTTGCCAGGCCTTCCGGGCATGGAACTAGTAGGCCTGGCAAGCGCAGACGATGTCTTGAGCGTCCACGAGGCTATTGGCGATAAATCCCATCAAAGCGCCTTCCGACCATGGTCCTGAAAGAAGAGTGAGCGCCGCATCGGCCTGAATGTATGTCATTGGGCAAGTACTTACCCTCCTCTAGGGAGACGCATTTCGACAGAATGCATAGGGCTCTTTGATGGTAAAGCTGCCCGCCGATGAGCCTGTACGAGCTCGCGCTGTGTCGGATCCTACTTCTCTCGGCCAGAGTAGTAGGGAGCTCTCCGTGGTAGAGGAACTTAGCGATCGGGTCCATCCACGAGGGAACACTCTCGAGGAGAGCCACCGGGTCTTCCTAGTCGGTGACGGACGGCGCGGCCAAGGTCTCGAGGATGATGTCTGGCGGGAGCTCATCACTGGACGATCTGAGCTTGGACAGGAGGTCGACGGTGGAGTTGTCCTTCCCTGGCACGTGCTGGATATTTAAATTCTGGAACCACCTC
Organism: Otatea glauca; assembly: GCA_036346275.1. Lineage (NCBI taxonomy): Eukaryota > Viridiplantae > Streptophyta > Magnoliopsida > Poales > Poaceae > Otatea > Otatea glauca. Next base: position 51,025 of record JAYEVK010000271.1, on the reverse strand, counting down.
TCCATCTTACGTATCTCGGCGAGGTACTTGGCCATTAATGGGTTCGAACACTGTTAGTCTTTGTTGTATTGATTGATGACGACCTGGGAGTCCCCTTTAACAATCAGACGGCGGATGCCCAGGGACCTGCAAGCTCATAGGCCAGCCAAGAGGGCCTCATACTCTGCAGCGTTGTTGGTTGCGGGAAAATTGAAGCGAACCACATACCTCAGGTGGTCTCCCCGAGGGGAAACGATGAGAACGCCTGCCCCCGAGCACTCAAATGACCTCGACCCGTTGAAAAACATGGTCCAGGGGTCTTCGACTTCGATCACGGGCTCGGGGGCTGGCGCAGTCGTTTGCTCAACCACGAAATCGGCTAGCGCCTGTGATTTGATGGCGGTACGGGCCACGAAGCGGAGGTCAAACTCGGCCAGTTCCATGGCCCACTTGGCGACATGACCTCTGGCCTCCGGGTTCCCAAGGATCTCTCCGAGTGGGAGCCCGCTCGGGATAACCATCGCATGCGCTTGAAAATAGTGCCGAAACTTGCGCGAGGCCATGAAGAGGGCATAGAGGGGCTTCTGGACCAGAGGGTAGCGCTCCTTTCGCCCATGAAGCACCTCGCTGACGTAGTAGATCGGGTGCTGTCGCCCGGCAAGCTCGGCTACCAGGATCGCGCTAACGGCCTAGGTCGTAGCCGCGAGGTAGAGCAACAGCACTTCGCCCTGCCGTCGAGTTGTCAACAGAGGTGGACTTGAGAGGTACGCCTTAAGCTCGTCGAAGGATCGTTGGGCTTCGGGGGTCCACTCGAAGCCCCCGTGCTCGCGTAGGATCTTGAAGAAGGGCAGCCCTCGCTGGCCGAGCCTAGAGATGAAGTGGCTGATGGCGACGATGAGGCCGGTGAGTCCCTGGACCTATTTTACCGAAGTCGGGGCGACCATCTGTTCAATTGCCTCGATCTTCTTTGGGTTCGGGCCCACGCCCGAGCCCCCGATCATGTAGCCGAGTACCTTTCCGGAAGTCGTGCCGAAGACACTTCTCGGGATTAAGCTTGATGCCGAACTTGTTTAGATTGGCGAAGGTTTCGGCCAGATCGTTGACGTGGTTAGCCTCGGAGGAGCTCTTGATGATGATGTTGAGAGGAGCCGCCCAGACCGTCCTCGGCTATTTGAATGTTCTGTCGTCCTCATTGGATTTGGAGGCTAGCAACGGATCGCCGCTAGCGCTTGCAATGCTAGCACCCAAGCCCAAATGAGACAACAGTGAGGCCACTCAAATAATCTACAACAATCCCTGTATTCCCCCAGTATGCGACCCGAAGCTCCCCCAGGATCGCCCCGCATACTGGTTTCCAATGCCATATCAACTCAATTTGCATAAAGGGGGCAACGAACTCAAAACCCCACATCCAGACACGCAACCACGGAAGCACAACAAAACGACTAAAAACCAGGGCACAAAGACAAACCAGGAAGAAAAAGAGACTACCTAGGCTCACAATTTCTACGAAATTTCGGCATGAAGCCTCTAGAAGAGAGGACATCCACCCAGCAGACAGGAGAAACAAACAACATAAACACAAATGACACAACAACAACCACATAGCAAAAGATCGACATGGATAGGAGCAACATACAAGGCATGGGATGAGCACCATACTACAACAAGGTTCAACATTAGAAGTAGCCAAGTTTTGAAACCTAGACATGACATAGCTTAAGGATAACTATACAACAAAATGAAAGCACAACCACCAAAATAATCCAAAAGTATGATATCTCCGGGAGTGTCCTGCCCCTGAACACATCCTGGCATTTGCATCGTTAAACATAGCCTCTATTCGGTGCCCCGCCTGACCACCGAGAGGCAATAAGGACAGAACTCGCATCCACCCTGATCTTCACCTGAAAACCACAAAGCAGAAGCATGAGTACAGAAGGTACTCGCAAGACTTACCCGTGGTCCATATATGACCGACTTGAAGGCATATGCATTTGGATGTAGCAAGGAAAAAGCTTGAGGTAACAAGTGCATAAAAGCTTAACTTTGATTCATATTCACATTCAACAACTCAATTTACAAATTTTATAGCATTTATAAACAGCACCTATTGCTAAAGTGAGAGCTGAATTTTAAACATTTAAGAGAGCAAATAGAATCATGAACAAGAAACCACATCGAGTATACCAACTAGTTTCAATTTAAGTTATTACTATGTTGAAATGTCGGATGATACAAGCGTGCTCATATCCGAGGCGCGCAATTCGAATCGCTTATTCACCTGCGGGGATCATCAATCGCACGACATGTGCCACAAGGAACCTCATGTCAACCCTCCTCCCATCCATATCTACTCGTTGGACCATCCTCATGCGGCCCGAGCACCTAGCAACCTCTCTCGAGCGGCCCAAGCCTCGCTTCGCCCTCGAGAGTCGGCCTAGGCCTCCCCCTCAACCACGTCCAATCGCATGAGGGCATGACCCATCGAGTAGTATGCCATGAAAGGGTGGCTTACCGTACCATTATATCGGGCATGCGATCAACAAGGTGTGCTCGATCAACATGGCGAACAACGGAGCGGTGCTTAACCGACACAGGCGAGACTACAACATTTGAGTCTCCACACCCAAATGATCCAACCCTCTCGCCCGGTCTCAAGTGTACATTTCAGAACATAACCATATTCATTGCAACCCAATAGTGTGAAGTAATTAATCTCAAGTGAAGGAACCATCCAACACTTGGCCCATACCCAACATCTAAGCAAAGTAAGAATGGACACAGTATAATTACCCATATACTAGCTCCAAGGAAGATGTTCGACAATTAACAATGAGTGTATGTGCAACAATTAGGTTCTAATACCCTTCCCACATTTCAATTCCTAATGCATAACTTAACCATCCAATAAGCCAATTTATTCGCTAAAATACAATTAGGAATAAGGTTGAATATGCTTAGGTGCTTGCCTTGAGCTTCTGCGGATTTTCAACCACAATTTGCTCTCCAAATCCCCTCGGCCACGGCCACGTCAACCGCCCAGCGTTTAGTTCTCTACGATCACAATGTATGCGAAATGAGATGCATGCAATGCATATGAGGAGAAATGAAAATTGAAGACTACGAAATTTCCAAAATGCAAGCATTCTACAACAAGCGTAAAGCAAAAACATTAACACTACACACTAATAGCTAAACAACACTTTGCAATGCTTCACACCAATTCAAACAAGTTCCTAACTTTCACTAAGCAATTTTTGGACAGATTTCAGCCTTTCTAGACCGACTTCACCATTTTAGGCATAACTTCTACATTGTTTCATGAAATTGAGTGATTCCAAGTTCTAATGAAACTTAAGAGACATATCTACAACTTAGTTTTGGCCGATTTCTCATTCACTGCCCGAGGAACTCCCAGTTTGCCCACGAACAGGGAGCAATTTCAGTGTTCAGAAAATTCAGGGTTTCCGAACATCATGCACCAATTTCATCATAACTTTCAGTTAGATTAACGAAATCAGGTGATTCCGGTTGGAAATGAAATATAACTGCATTACCTACAATTACTGCTTCATCCGGCCTAGCAGGAGATGCTCTTAACTTGCTCAAATCAACCCGAAACAGTAGCTACGAAATTTGCTCGAAATTCGGATGTTGCTCCAAACCCTAGAGTGTTATTTCCCCACCCAAATCCCAAATGTCTGCTCTCCTAAGCCCCCAAATTCTTCAATGCTGCCCCCAAAACCAGAAAACAATAAATCCTAAATCAAGGAAGAATTACCTCAAAATCTCATGGGGAAAAACTAGAGGAGGGAAAGGTGCTGCTGCTGCTTGGAGAGGGAGGCGCCACCAGGGAAGAGCTGCAGGGGAGAGTGGCGCCACTAGGGAAAGGGCTTGAGGAAGATCCAAGGTACTGCAATGGCCTGGGGAGAGTTCGGCCAGGGAACTGGGAACAATTGATTTGGGGCTGAGGGAGTTCTTTATGTGCTGCTGTTTGGTGCTGTGTTGGCACATTTGCTAAGTCCCAAAATTTCAGCACAGGATTCCATCTTTGAGCCATATTTAAAATTAGTGTTTGCTTTTGGATTGGGCCCAAAACTCAACCATACTGTAGAGGAAAGTTCCTAGTTTGTAACCAACTAACATGCACTTCCTAATTCATTATGGATCTCCAATTACGAGGCTCCAAACTTTGATGGAAACCACATTTTTCAGGGTGAAGTTTCTAGCTCAAAATCTTTGGTTAAGCTTGGATATTGCTAAGCGGCAGCTTAGGATATGCTCGGGAGTTATTAATCGATTTTAAATGTGGCTAAAGATTGGTTAGAGTTAATTTGCTAGCCGCATGAGTCGTCGACGTAGACCTCGATGTTCTGGTCGATCTGCGGGTTGAATGTTTTGACCATTAGCCGCTGGAACGTCGCACCCGCGTTGTGGAGACCGAACGACATGTTCGTGTAATAGAAGGTCCCGAACGGCGTGATGAAAGCGGTCTTGTCCTCGTCCTCTACGGTGAGCTTGATCTGGTGGTAGCCGGAATAGGCGTCGAGAAAACTCAACATCTTGGCGTTGGCGGTGGAGTAGATGGAGAGGAATTCCACGAGGTTCTTACTCCCGTCGAACCGCTCCATTATCGCTGGTTTGAACCAGGCCGGCCAGCGCACCTGACGGAGGTCATCCTAGTACGTCGGGCAGCCATAGGTTGGGAGATCGTTGCCGCCGCTACTAGCGTCGGAGTCGCCGTCCGCTGACAGGGGAAACTCGAGTTAGCGGCTCACCCCGCGCCGACCGCGACGGTCAGCAGGAGCATTATCAAGACGGTGGCGCGGGCGGTCGCTAACCCTTCGGCGCCTGGGCAGAACGTCTGGGGAATGGCCTCCGGAAGCATTACTGCTTGAGCGAGCATCACTGCCGCTCCGCTGGCGGTGGGCCTGCCCGCGCGCCACATCTTCATCCTGGCGAGGTGGAAGGGATGGTGACGGGGTGCGAGCCCGCGGGTGCGGAGTCTGCTGGTAGAACGGCCGGCGAATATGCGGCGAGTCGTTGCTGCTCACCAAGGTGTGAGACTCGGAGCCCAGGCGCCGCCCTTGCCGCGGAGGCGCGACGTCGTCGGTCGCCCTGTTGAACTCTACGGCCAGGGACCGTCGGAAGAGGGCCGAGCCGGCCCGCGCAGGGTCAGCCATGACTTGGGAGATGGCCCGCAAGCGCTCCAGGCCAGGTTCGTCCGGGCGGGAAGGACTGAGCTGTCCGAATGGAGAGTGGGCTACCCCGCGCTCCTCTCGTCGAATGGCGGTGATAGCTTGGTTGGTGGCGACCTGGGCGAGCCGTCGTGCCTCCTGTGGAGTCTCTGGGCCGCCGTCATCCGTCCCTGGAGCTGCCTCACGGCTACCAGCCAGGAAGACCCGGCGTTCGCGAGGCGGTAATGAGGGCGAGAGCATTGAGGTGGAGCCTTGGTACTCGGGGATCGCATCCGAGCCCAGGCTCGCTGATCGCGACATGCTGTCGTTGAAGATGAAGGTGCTGACGACACTGAGGTGATGAACACCGGACGAATGAAACTTCAGGACCACGGTGGGCGCCAGCTATCGACGGTCGGGACTGCCGATCGCAAACAAGGGGGGAAGGATCGTGTAAAGGGGTGAGGCCCTAAGTCGTGCTCGTCTGGGAAGGAGGTTGCGTCGATAGGTGCACAGTTCGAGGAAGAAGAACAATCGGTCAGGAGGCACAGCGCTTATACTGGTTCGAGCCCCCTAGGTCGGGTAATAGCTATACTCCAGTCTTGCCCGTAGGGGAAAGGTGACTAAAAGCTCCTCGGGGGAGAACAAAGGGGGAGCTCGACCTCGGGGTCATTCGGAAGTGACGATCGAGGGGAGCTCGACTTATGGTGTGGTGTACAAGTGTGTTGTTCCCCTCTTTTTCTGACCAGGGTAGTCTGGCGCTTTTATAGACCCTTGGCGCTGATCTCGAGGCTGACGTCGGGTGGTTGTTTGTGAGTTGACGGGGGCAGCTGACCCTAGTTCCCATGCAGGGGAACTGACAGGAGTTGCTGGGAGTGGTTGACCCTAGTTCCCACGGAGGAGAACTGACAGGGGTCGGTGACCCTAGTTCCCACGCAGGAGATTTGATAGGATCGGTGACTCTAGTTCCCACACAGCGGAGAGGGGTCACAATAAAAGGAGATCATCATGTTGGAGGCCGGGCTGAGGGTGTCGAGGTCGAAGAGGTCACAGGAGTCAGCACGACCTCGGGAAAGCTCCCGCTCGAGCTCGGGAACCATCCTCCGAGCACGGTGAGACCCCGTCCGAGCTCGGGAAAAGTCCTTCGAGCTCGGGGGGATGGCCTAAAGCCCCCGGGTGGCCTGGACATGTATCAGGACGATCGATCCCCGACAGATTCGAAACGCATACGGATATTAGCTAGGGCGCATATGAAGTCCATTCGGTGTGTTTGTCACTCAGTTTCACTCTGTGACTTTATTCACACAAATGGTGTCTACAGTGTTAGTTGGGACACGTTGTTAAGAATTTTTAACACCAAGTCGGGCAGATTCGAAACGCATACGGATATTAGTTAGGGCGCATATGAAGTCCATTCGGGGTATTTGCCAACCAGTTTCACTCTATCACTTTTTCGCACGAATGGAGTCTGCAGTGCAAGTTGGGACACGTTGTGAAGAATTTTTAACACCGACTCGGACGGATTCGAAATGCATACCCATATATGTTAGGGCGCATATGAAGTCCATTTGGGGTGTATGTCACTCAGTTTCACTCTGTGACTTTTTTCGCACAAATGGTGTGTGCAGTGCAAGTTGGGACACATTGTGAAAAAATTTTAACACCGACTCGGACGGATTCGAAACGCATGCCCATATGAGTTAGGGCGCATATGAAGTCCATTCGGGGTGTTTGTCACTCAGTTTCACTTTATGATTTTTTTCGCACAAATGGCGTCTGCAATACTAGTTGAGACACGTTGTGAAGAATTTTTAACATGAATCGGACAGATTCGAAACGCATACGGATATTAGTTAGGGCGGATATGAAGTCCATTCGGTGTCTTTGTCGCTCAGTTTCACTCTGTGACTTTTTTAACACAAATGGTGTCTGAAGTGCTGGTTGGGACACGTTGTGAAAAAATTTTAACACCGAGACGGACAGATTCGAAACGCATATGGATATTAGTTAGGGCACATATGAAGTCCATTCGGGGTATTTGCCAACCAGTTTCACACTGTGACTTTTTTCGCACGAATGGAGTCTATAGTACAAGTTTGGACACGTTGTGAAGAATTTTTAACTCCGACTCTGACGGATTCGAAAGGCATACACATATGAGTTTGGGTGCATATGAAGTCCAATCGGGGTGTTTGTCACTCAGTTTCACTCTGTGACTTTTTTCACACAAATCGTGTCTGAAGTGCTAGTTGGGACACGTTGTGAAGAATTTTTAACACGAACCAGACGAATTCAAAACTCATATGGAAATTAGGTAAAGCAGATATGAAGTCCATTCAGGGTGTTTGTCATTTAGTTTCACTCTGTGACTTTTTTCGTATAAATGGTGTTTGCAGTGCAAGTTGCGACACGTTGTGAAGAATTTTTAACACCGACTCAGACAGATTCGAAACGCATATGGATTTTAGTTAGGGCGCATATGAAGTCCATTCGGGATATTTGCCACTCAGTTTCACTCTGTGACTTTTTTTCGCAAAATGGAGTCTGCAGCTCAAGTTGGGACACGTTGTTAAAAATTTTTAACACCGACTCGGACAAATTCGAAACGCATGCCCACATGATTTATGGCGCATACGAAGAACATTCGGGGTGTTTTCACTCAATTTCAATCTGTGACTTTTTACGCACAAATGGTGTCTACAGTGCTAGTTGGGACACGTAAACAATTTTTAACACCCAACCGGACGGATTCGAAACGCATACGGAAATTAGTTAGGGTGCATATGAAGCCCATTCGGGGTATTTGCCATCCAGTTTCACTCTGTGACTTTTTTCGCACGAATGGAGTCTGAAGTACAAGTTCGGACACGTTGTGAAGAATTTTTAACACTGACTCAGACGCTTTCGAAACACATACCCATATGAGTTAGGCTGCATATGAAGTCCATTCGGGGTGTTTGTTACTCAGTTTCACTCTGTGACTTTCTTCACACAAATGGTGTCTGAAGTGCTAGTTGGGACACGTTGTGATGAATTTTTAACACGAACCGGATAGATTCGAAATGCATACGGATATTAGTTAGAGCGCATATGAGGTCCATTCGGTGTGTTTGTCACTCCGTTTCACTTTGTAACTTTTTTTTTTCTGAAAATGGTGTCTATAGTGCTAGTTGGGACACGTTGTGAAGAATTTTTAACACCGACTCGGACAGATTCAAAACACATACCCATATGAGTAAGGGTGCATATGAAGTCCAATCGGGGTGTTTCTCGCTCAGTTTCACTCTATGACTCTTTTCGTACAAATGGCGTCTGAAGTGCTAGTTGGGACACGTTGTGAAGAATTTTTATATCGAACCGGACAGATTCGAAAATCATACGGATATTAGTTAGAGCGCATATGAAGTCCATTCGGGGTGTTTGTCACTCAGTTTCTCTCTGTGACTTTTTTCGCACAAATGGTGTCTGCAATGCTAGTTGGGACACGTTGTGAAGAATTTTTAACACCGAGTCGGACAGATTTGAAACGCATACGGATATTAGTTAGGGCGCAGATGAAGTCCATTCGGGGTATTTGCCATCCAGTTTCGCTCTACGACTTTTTTCTCACGACTGGAGTCTGCACTGCAAGTCAGGCACGTTGTGAAGAATTTTTAACACCGACTTGGACGGATTCGAAACGCATACCCATATGAGTTAGGGAGCATATGAAGTCCATTCGGGGTGTTTGTCACTCAGTGTCACTCTGTGACTAATTTCGCACAAATGGTGTCTGGAGTGCTAGTTGGGACACGTTGTGAAGAATTTTTAAGACCGAACCGGATGGATTCAAAACGCATATGGATAATAGTTAGGGCGCATATGAAGTCCATTCGGGGAATTTGCCACTCAGTTGCACTCTGTGACTTTTTTCGCAAGAATCTGCAATGCAAGTTGGGACACGTTGTGAAGAATTTTTAACACCAACTCGGATGGATTCAAAACGCATACCCGTATGAGCTATGGCCCATACAAAGTTCATTCGGGTTGTTTGTCACTCAGTTTCACTCTGTGACCTATTTCGCACAAATGGTGTCTGATGTGCTAGTTGGGACATGTTGTGAAGAATTTTTAACACCGAATCGGACGGATTAGAAACGCATACGGATATTACTTGGGGCGCATATGAAGTCTATTTGGTGTGTTTGTCAGTCAGTTTCACACTGTTACTTTTTTCACACAAATGGTGTCTGCAGTGCTAGTTGGGACACGTTGTGAAGAATTTTTAACACCGAGTTGGACAGATTCGAAACGCATACTGATATTAGTAGGGCGCATATGAAGTCCATTCGTGGTATTTGCCAACCAGTTTCACTCTGCGACTTATTTAGCACGACTGGAGTCTGCTGTGCATGTTGGGACATGTTGTGAAGAATTTTTAACACCGACTCGGACGGATTCGAAACGCATACCCATATGAGTTAGGGCGCATATGAAGTCCATTCGGGGTGTTTGTCACTTAGTTTCACTCTGTGACTTTTTTCGCACAAATAGTGTCCGCAGTGGTTGTTGGGACACATTGTCAAGAATTTTTAACACCGAACTGGACGGATTCGAAACGCATACGGATATTACTTAGCGCGCATATCAAGTCCATTACCGTGTTTGTCACTCTGTTACTTTTTCACATAAATGGTGTCTGTAGTGCAAGTTGGGACACGTTGTAAAGAATTTTTAACACCGAGTCGGACAGATTCGAAACGCATACGGATATTAGTTAGAGCGCAAACGAAGTCCAGTTGGGGTGTTTGTCACTCAGTTTCACTCTGTGACTTTTTTCGCACAAATGATGTTTGTAGTACTAGTTTGGACACGATGAGAAGAATTTTTAACACCGAACCAGACGGATTTGAATCACATACGGATATTAGTCAGGGCGCATATGAAGTCCATTCGGTGTGTTTGTCACTCATTTTCACTCTGTGACTTTTCTCACACAACTGGCATCTGAAGTGCTAGTTGGTACACGTTGTCAAGAATTTGTAACACCAACTCGGACGGATTCGAAAAGCATACCCATATGAGTTATAGCGTATATGAAGTCCATTCAGGGTGTTTACACTCAGTTTCACTCTATGAATTTTTTCGCACAAGTGGTGTCTGCAGTGCTAGTTGGGACACGTTATGAAGAATTTTTAACACCGATTCGGACGGATTCGAAACGCATACCCATATGACTTAGGGCGCATATGAAGTTCATTCGCGGTGTTTATCACTCAGTTTCACTCTGTGGATTTTTTCGCACAAATAGTGTCTGCAGCGCTGGGTTGTGAAGAATTTTAAACACCGAACCGGACGGATTCGAAACACATACGAATATTAGTTAGGGCGCATATGAAGTCCATTCGGTGTGTTTGTCACTCACTTTCACTCTGTGACTTTTTTCGCACAAATAGTGTCTGCAGTGCTAGTTGGGACACGTTGTGAAGAATTTTTAACACCACCTCTGATAGATTCGAAACGCATACCCATATGAGTTAGAGCGCAAAGGAAGTCCATTCGGATTGTTTGTCACTCAGTTTCACTTTGTGAATTTTTTCGCACAAATGGTGTCTGCAGTGCTAGATGGGACACGTTGTGAAGAATTTTTAACATCGACTCGGACGGATTCGAAACGTATACGGATATTAGTTAGAGCGCATATGAAGTCCTTTCAAGGTGTTTGTCACTCAGTTTCACTCTGTGACATTTTTCGCACAAATGGTGTCTATAGTGCTAGTTGGGACACGTTGTGAAGAATTTTTAACACCGACTCGGACGGATTCGAAATACATACGGATATTACTTAGGGCGCATATGAAGTCCATTCGGGGTATTTGCCACTCGGTTTCACTCCGTGACTTTTTTCGCAAGAATGGAGTCTGCAGAGCAAGTTGGGACACGTTGTGATGAATTTTTAACACCGACTCGGACGGATTCGAAACGCATACCCATATGAGTTAGGGCGCATATGAAGTCTATTCGGGGTGTTTGTCACTCAGTTTCACTCTGTGACTTTTTTTGCACAAATGGTGACTGAAGTGCTAGTTGGGACACGTTGTGAAGAATTTTTAACACCGAACTGGACGGATTCGAAACACATACGGATATTAGTTAGGGCGCATATGAAGTCCATTCGGTATGTTTGTCACTCAGTTTCACTCTGTGACTGTTTCACACAAATGGTGTCTGAAGTGCTAGTTGGGACACGTTGAGAAGAATTTTTAACACCGATTCGGATGGATTCGAAACGCATACCCATATGATTTGGGGCGCATATGAAGTCCATTCGGGGTGTTTGTCACTCTCTTTCACTCTGTGACTTTTTTCGCTGACATGGTGCCTGTAGTGCAAGTTGTGACATGTTGTGAAGAATTTTTAACACCGACTCGAACGGATTCGAAATGCATACCCAAATCAGTTAGGGTGCATATGAAGTCCATTCGGGGTGTTTGTCCCGCAGTTTCACTCTGTGACTTTTTTTCGCGTGAATGGTGTCTGAAGTGCATGTTGGGACACGTTGTGATGAATTTTTAACACCGACTCGGACGGATTTGAAACTCATACCCATATGAGTAAGGGCGCATATGTACTCCATTCGGGGTGTTTGTCACTCCGTTTCACTCTGTTACTTTTGTCACACAAATGGTGTTTGAAGTGCTAGTTGGGACACATTGTGAAGAATTTTTAACACCGAACCGGACGGATTCGAAACGCATACGGATATTAGTTAGGGAGCATATGAAGTCCATTCGGTATGTTTGTCACTCAGTTTCACTCTGTGACTTTTTTGACACAAATGGTGTCTTTAGTGCTAGTTGGGACACGTTGTGAAGAATATTTAAGACCAAGTCAGTTGGATTCGAAACGCATACGGATATTAGTTAGGGCGCATATGAAGTCCATTCGGGGTATTTGCCACTCAGTTTCACTCTGTGACTTTTTTTCGCACGAATGGGTTTTGCAGTGCAAGTTGGGACACGTTGTGAAGAATTTTTAACACCCACTCGGACGGATTCAAAACGCATACCCATTTGAGTCAGGGCGCATATGAACTCCATTCGGGGTGTTTGTCACTCCGTTTCACTCTGTTACTCTTGTCACACAAATGGTGTTTGCAGAGCTAGTTGGGACACGTTGTGAAGAATTTTTAACACCGAACCGGACGGATTCGAAACGCATACGGATATTAGTTAGGGCGCATGTGAAGTCCATTCGGTATGTTTGTCACTTAGTTTCACTCTGTGACTTTTTTTACACAAATGGTGTTTGTAGTGCTAGTTGGGACACGTTGTGAAGAATTTTTAAGACCAAGTCGGACGGATTCGAAACGTATACGGATATTAGTTTGGGCGCATATGAAGTCCATTCGAGGATTTCTGATGAAGTCTATTTTCATATGGATCCGGACTCATGTCCATATCTGTTCTGAGGCGACATCAATCGTCAAATAACTACCGAGAGGTTTTTCTGTCCAGGGTGCTGCGCCACCATATTTTGGCCCAATGGGCCGTGTATCAAGTTGGGTCCATTAGGGACGCGTCCTAGGGTTGGAGCTCGACCCCAGCACCCTTGTGGTCGACCCTTCCACGTTCATATACCCCTTAGCCGCCACCAGGAACACTTGGGTTTTGTTTAGATCAAGTTTAGATCTCACTACTTGCTTGTAAGCGCGCGTGCTGGATTAGCCGCCCGTCTTCTTGTCTTCGGAACCCCACCTTATTGGAGATTGAGTTTCAAACCTTCAATTACATCTAGTAATTTAGTACTTGTTCTTGCTAGTTCTTCGATTGCTTGCAGGACGAGTGCCCTAGTGGCCGGGGTGCCACGCTCCACAAGATCGCGGCAGCCATAGGAGGTGGTGTATCGGTTGCTAAGGCGCAGCGTCCTTGGAAGGCTGTAGTCGGGCTCTGAACGTCGTCTCCTCTACCATTCGAGTTATCCCACGCCCTCTCATCGAAAGATTGGGAATTCACCCAACGGGTTCACATCAGTTGGTAATCAGAGCAAGGTTTATCGGTGAGAGACTTCCAATCATTCGCTATTTTTATTTTTACCTATAGTCCAGAAAAGCCAATAAAATAAAATAAAATAGTAGATTAGTTCTCTCCCGCAATCCTACAAACCTTTTTGAGCCTTTACTAGTTCTGCTTAGTTAGGGCTTGTTGAGTTTTCAGTTGCATCGTTGTGTCGAGTTGCTGGTCGTAGTCCTAGTTTATTAGAGTTTCGAGTTCTTGTCACGTTCTTGTCACAGCCGTGCACTACCATATAAACTTTCGTTGGCGAATCGAGTACATCTTGGTGTTCAAGTCCGACTAGGAACCCACGCTCGTGGTGCTGAAGCTTGAATTGGAATCGGTTTTTGAGTCCGAATTGAATCTGGTGGCTGGTGCATAGCCAAGTTGTAATCGGTTAACATCTCAAGTCCGAATTCCTTTCGTGGCGTGCTCGCTTTGTTGCTGCTTTATATATCAAGTATTCAAGTAGCGATGCGTCATATCCATAGGCGGCTTACTCTAGAGAGAGAGAGAGAGTACGTCATATCTTCTTGTTACCGGAATACCCCTTTAATTTCGGAAAAAAAAGCGTGTGTGGTGATTGGCTCTTTTGAACTCTCTTTATTCATATATTCAGTTTTGAGGATCCCTTAAAAAAAAAGGAAGAAGAAGAAAAGGAAAGGGGTGTTAGTTTGTGCTTCATCTTGTTTCCTGGGTGTTATGACTTCCTTTCGGGCTCGCGTCTCTAGCACGGTCTAGGTGGGACCAAAGACAAGACCACCGTTGAGCGATTATTCACTTGCTTTTGTAACTAACGTGGTGCTAGTGTATTCCTTGCTTGACCCACCTCTGACTCCACATAGTCGACTCTGACAGCGGTCTTGTTGCTTTGCGACCGATACACTTCATTCCAAGGTTGCGGACTTGTTGGTTGTCGTCCCCTCTGTTGAGCAAGGTAAGAATTGGTAAGATCTTGTGTGACGGTTGAGAGTGGCGCCTTGCGTAGCTACATCCTAATAGTTGTAGGGTTTTTATTCCTTCACTTGTTTTTCTTGTTGCCTCTGTTCGACTAACCATGGCAGGATCAGATGATGATGATGCTTCTCAGAATATGCCACATTCTCCTCGTACCAAGGGCATCATACAACACTTTGAAAAGCTGGTGAAGACGCACACGGAAGGTCATGATAATGACTTGCAGGTGACGAATGAAAAGATGGGGCAATTGGAAGCCACATAGATGGACACCAACACCAAGCTTATAGGGGTGGAGGTGTCGGTTGCTCGTATTGACAAGAGTCTTGCTGCACTCCTGAGGCGATTTGACGAGATACATGCTAATACCACTATTGGGCGTGATGAGGGTGTCGAAGATAATTGGGATGAGTATGTTGCTGATACTGAACAAGATGACCAAGAAGCTCCTAATCGCCGGCGGCTACGTACTAACTGTAGAGGTATGGGTAGTTTTCGCCGGTGTGAGGTACATGGTAATGATGATGCTTTTAGTAAGATTAAATTTAAGATACCTCCTTTTGATGGTAAATATGATCCTGATGCTTAATTACTTGGGAGATTGCTGTTGATCAAAAGTTTACATGTCATGAATTTCCTGAGAATACACGTGTTAGGGCTGCTACTAGTGAGTTTACTGAATTCGCTTCTGTTTGATGGATAGAACATGGCAAGAAGAATCCTAATAACATGCCACAAACTTGGGATGCTTTGAAACGGGTCATGCGGGCTAGATTTGTTCCTTCTTATTATGCACGTGATCTGTTAAACAAGTTGCAACAATTGAGATAGGGTGCTAAAAGTGTAGAAGAATATTATCAGGAATTACAAATGGGTATCTTTGCGTTGTAACTTAGAGGAGGAGAGGAACCTGCTATGGCTAGATTTTTGGGCGGGTTAAATAGAAATTCAGGACATCCTTGCTTATAAAGATTATGGTAACGTAACCCGTTTGTTTCATCTTGCTTGTAAAGTGAAAGGAAGTGCAGGGGACGACGTGCTAGTGCAAGGTCTAACGTTTACGCGGAAAATCTACACCATGGTAGCGGCGCGACTACTTCCATGATCGGGCGTGCACCTCCACCAACTCCCTCGCCGAGTCGACCAGCACCACTGCCTTTCTCCAGCGACAAACCACGTGCTTCACCAACAAATTCAGCAACCAAATCTGGCCAGAAACCAGCCGGTAGTGCCTCTTCGGTTGCCTCCACGGGTAGAACAAGAGATGTTCAGTGTCATCGATGCAAGGGCTATGGACACGTGCAGCGTGACTATCCTAGCAAGCGTGTTTTGGTGGTCAAAGACGATGGTGGGTACTCCTTTGCTAGTGATTTGGATGAAGCTACAGATTGCTTTGCTTGCGGTGGCGCAGTAGTGAGTGAACAACGGAAGAACAGTTGGTGTAGATGATGCGAGCATTATGAGAGCCTCATTGTGCGGCGTGTGCTTAGTGCACAAATGGAGAAGGCGGAGCGAAATCGGCGACATCGTTGTTTCAAACAAAGTGTGTCATTAAGGAGCGTTCGTGCCATTTGATCATTGATGGAGGTAGCTGCAACAACTTAGCTAGCAGCGATATGGTGGAGAAGCTTGCACTTACAACCAAACCGCACCCAGATCCATATCACATTCGATGGCTTAACAACAGTGGTAAGGTCAAGGTAACCAAGCTGGTACAAATTAATTTTGCAATTGGTTCATATCGTGATGTTGTTGAATGTGACGTTGTGCCTATGGAAACTTGTAATATTCTGCTAGGTAGACCATGGCAATTTGATACGGATTGTATGCATCATGGTAGATCAAATCAATATTCTCTCATACACCATGATAAGAAAATTGTTTTGCTTCCCATGTCCCATGAGGCTATTGTGCGTGATGATGTTGCTAAAGCTACAAAAGCTAAAGCGAGAACAACAAAATATTAAATCTGTTGGTAATAAGAAAGATGGGATAAAATTGAAAGGATATTGCTTGCTTGCGACTAAATCGATGTTAATGAATTAATTGCTTCCACTTCTATTGCCTACGCTTTGGTATGCAAGGATGCTTTGATTTCAATTCAAGTTATGCGGCATTCTTTGCCTCTGCGGTTGCTAACGTTTTGCGAGAGTATTCGATGTATTTCAAGTGAGATACCGTGAGGCTGCCACCTATCTGAGGGATTGAGCACCAAATTGATCTTATTCCTGGTGCATCTTTGCCAAACCGTGCGCCATACAGGTCAAATCCGGAGGGAACAAAAGAAATTCAGCGGCAAGTGCAAGAACTACTCGACAAAGGTTATGTGCATGAGTCTCTTAGTCCTTGTGCTGTTCCGGTTATTTTAGTGCCTAAGAAAGATGGAACATGGCGTATGTGTGTTGATTGTAGAGCTATTAATAATATCACCATTCGATATCGACACCCTATTCCACATTTAGATGATATGCTTGATGAATTGAGTGGTGCTATTGTGTTTTCAAAAGTTGATTTGCGTAGTGGGTACCACCAGATTCGTATGAAATTGGGAGATGAATGGAAAACTGCTTTCAAAACTAAGTTCGGTTTATATGAGTGGTTAGTCATACCTTTTGGGTTAACTAATGCGCCTAGCACTTTCATGAGATTAATGAACGAGGTTTTGCGTGCTTTCATTGGAAAATTTGTTGTAGTATACTTTGATGATATATTGATCTACAACAAATCTATGGATGAACATCTTGATCACTTACGTGCTGTTTTTAATGCTTTACGAGATGCACGTTTATTTGGTAACCTTGAGAAGTGCACATTTTGCACCGATCGAGTGTCGTTTCTTGGCTATGTTGTGACTCCATAGGGAATTGAGGTTGATCAAGCCAAGGTAGAAGCTATACAGGGATGTCCTGTGCCAAAGACTATCACACAGGTGCGGAACTCCTAGGACTTGCTGGCTTCTATCGCCGTTTTGTGAAGGACTTCAGTACCATTGCTGCACCTTTGAACGAGCTTACAAAGAAGGGAGTGCCTTTTAGTTGGGGCAATGTACAAGAGGACTCCTTCAACATGCAGAAAGATAAATTGTCTCATGCACCTCTCCTCCAACTTCCTGATTTTAATAAGACTTTTGAGCTTGAATGTGATGCTAGTGGGATTGGATTGGGTGGTGTTTTGTTACAAGAAGGCAAACCTGTTGCATATTTTAGTGAAAAATTGAGCGGGCCTGTTCTGAATTATTCTACTTATGATAAGGAATTATATGCTCTTGTGCGAACATTAGAAACATGGCAGCATTATTTGTGGCCCAAAGAGTTTGTTATTCATTCTGATCATGAATCTTTGAAGCATATTCGTAGTCAAGGAAAACTGAACCGTAGACATGCTAAGTGGGTTGAATTTATTGAATCTTTTCCTTATGTTATTAAGCACAAGAAAGGAAAAGAGAATATCGTTGCTAATGCTTTGTCTAGGAGATATACTTTCTTTGAATCAACTTGATTACAAAATCTTTGGATTAGAAACAATTAAAGACCAATATGTTAATGATTACGATTTCAAGGATGTGTTCTTTGCATTGTAAAGATGGAAAGGGATGGAACAAATTCATCAATCAGCGATGGGTTTGTGTTTAGAGCTAACAAGCTATGCATTCCAGCTAGCTCCGTTCGTTTGTTGTTGTTGCAGGAAGCGCATGGAGGTGGCTTGATGGGACATTTTGGAGCAAAAAAAACAGAGGACATACTTGCTAGTCATTTCTTTTGGCCCAAGATGAGAACAGATGTGGAGAGATTTATTGCTCATTGCACGACATGTCAAAAGGCTAAGTCACGGTTAAATCCACACGGTTTGTATTTACCTCTACCTGTTCCTACTGCTCCTTGGGAAGATATTTCTATGGATTTTATGTTGGGATTGCCTAGGACTAGGAAGGGACGTGATAGTGTGTTTGTGGTTGTTGATAGATTTTCTAAGATGGCACATTTCATACCATGTCATAAAACTGATGATGCTACTCATATTGCTGATTTGTTCTTTCGAGAAATTGTTCGCTTGCATGGTGTGCCCAATACAATCGTTTTCGATCGTGATGCTAAATTTCTTAGTCATTTTGGAAGACTTTGTGGGCAAAATTAGGGACTAAGCTTTTGTTTTCTACTACATGTCATCCCCAAACTGATGGTCAAACTGAAGTTGTGAATAGAACTTTGTCTACTATGTTAAGGGCTGTTTTAAAGAAGAACATTAAGATGTGGGAAGATTGTTTGCCTCATATTGAATTTGCTTATAATCGATTGTTGCATTCTACTACAAAGATGTGCCCATTTCAGATTGTATATGGTTTGTTGCCTCGTGCTCCTATTGATTTAATGCCTTTGCCATCTTCTGAGAAATTGAATTTTGATGCTACTAAGCGTACTGAACTGATGTTAAAACTGCATGAAACGACTAAGGAAAACATAGAGCGCATGAATGCTAAATATAAGTTTGCTAGTGATAAAGGTAGAAAGGAACTAAAGTTTGAACCTGGAGATTTAGTTTGGTTGCATTTGCGAAAAGAAAGGTTTCCTGAACTGCGAAAATCTAAATTGCTTCCTCGGGCTAATGGACCGTTTAAAGTGTTGGAGAGAATTAATAACAATGCATATAAGTTGGATCTGCCTGCAACCTTTGGGGTTAGTTTCACTTTTAACATTGCAGATTTAAAGCCTTATTTGGGAGAGGAAGCTGAGTTTGAGTCGAGGACGACTCAAATGCAAGAAGGGGGGATGATGAGGACATCAATACCAACGATACATCCATGCCTACACAAGATACATCACGCCTACACAAGTACCAATTATTCTTGGTCCTATTACTCGTGCCCATGCTCGTCAACTTAATCATCGGTGAGTTCACTCTTGAGTTCATGTCCATCATGTTTAGACCGTGGAGACATGTGCACTCTTGTTTTGCTTAGGAACCAAGGAGAGGACCGAAGGGAAAGCGGATTCAGCAGTGGATTCGGATTGCAAGACACAGCACCAAATTGTGACGTAAGCCACAGTCGCATATGGACTCGGATTGGGGCGTTCAAATACTTCGAGGATTTCTGATGAAGTCTATTTTCATATGGATCCGGACTCATGTCCATATCTATTCTGAGGCGACAGCAATCGTCAAATTACTACCGAGAGGTTTTTCTGTCTAGGGTGCTGCGCCACCATATTTTGGCCCAATGGGCTGTGTATCAAGTTGGGTCCATTAGGGACGCGTCCTAGGGTTGGAGCTCGACCCCAGCACCCTTGTGGTCGACCCTTCCACGTTCATATACCCCTTAGCCACCACCAGGAACACTTGGGTTTTGTTTAGATCAAGTTTATCTGTCTCTACTTGCTTGTAAGCGCGCGTGATCGATTAGCCGCCCGTCTTCTTGTCTTCGGAACCCCACCTTATTGGAGATTGAGTTTGAAACCTTCAATTACATCTAGTAATTCAGTACTTGTTCTACTTGTTCTTGCTAGTTCTTCGATTGCTTGCAGGACGAGTGCCCTAGTGGCCGGGGTGCCACGCTCCACAAGATCGCGGCAGCCATAGGAGGTGGTGTATCGGTTGCTAAGGCGCAACGTCCTTCGAAGGCTGTAGTCGGGCCGTGAACGTCGTCTCCTCTACCAATCGAGTTATCCCACGCCCTCTCATCGAAAGATCGGGAATTCACCCAACGGGTTCACATCATGAGTTAGGGAGCATATGAAGTCCAGTCGGGGTGTTTGTCACTCAGTTTCACTCTGTGACTTTTTTCGCACAAATGGTGTCTACAGTGCTAGATGGGATACGTTGTGAAGAATTTTTAACACCGACTCGGATGGATTGGAAATGCATACCCATATGAATTAGGGCGCATATGAAGTCCATTCACGGTGTTTGTCACACAGTTTCACTCTGTGACTTTTTTCGCACAAATGGTGTCTGCAGTGCTAGTTGGGACACGTTGTGAAGAATTTTTAACATCGAATCGGACAAATTCGAAATGCATACGGATATTAGTTAGGGTGCATATGAAGTCCATTCGGTGTGTTTGTCACTCAGTTTCACTCTATGACTTTTTTCACACAAATGGTGTCTGTAGTGATAATTGGGATACGTGAGAACAATTTTTAACACCGAGCCGGACGGATTCGAAACCAATACAGATATTTCTTAGGGCGCATATGAAGTCCATTCGAGGTGTTTGTCACTCAGTTTCACTCTGTGACTTTTTCCGCACGAGTAGAGTCTGCAGTGCAAGTTGGGACACGTTTTGAAGAATTTTAAACACCGAGTTGGACGGATTCGAAACGCATACGGATAATAGTTAGGGCGCATATGAAGTCCATTCGGGGTATTTGCCACTCAGTTTCACTCTGTTACTTTTTTCGCACGAATGCAGTCTGCAGTGCAAGTTGGGATACGTTGTAAAGAATTTATAACACCAACTCGGATTGATTCGAAACGCATACCCATATTAGTTAGGGCGCATATGAAGTCAATTCGGTGTGTTTGTTACTCAGTTTCACACAGTGACTTTTTTCGCACATACGGTGTCTGCCGTCCTAGTTGGGACACGTTGTGAAGAATTTTTAACATCGAATCGAACGGATTCGAAACACATACGGATATAAGTTAGGGCGCATATGAAGTCCATTCGGGGTGTTTGTCACACAATTTCACTCTATGACTTTTTCCACACAAATGGTGTCTGCAATGCAAGTAGGGACACGTTGTGAAGAATTTTTAACACCGAGTCGGAGGGGTTCTAAACACATACGGATATTAGTTAGGCACATATGAAGTCCATTCGGGGTATTTGCCACTCAGTTTCGCTCTGTGACTTTTTTCGCAAGAATGGGTTCTGTAGTGCAAGTTGGAACACGCTGTAAAGAATTTTAACACCGACTCGGACGGATTCGAAATGCATACCCATATGAGTCAGGGAGCATATGAAGTCCATTCGGGGTGTTTGTCACTCAGTTTCACTCTCTGACTTTTTTTCGCACAAATGGTGTATGCAGTGCAAGTTGGGATACGTTGTGAAGAATTTTTGACACCGACTCGGACGGATTCGAAACACATACCCAGATGAGTTAGGGGGCATATGAAGTCCATTCGGGGTATTTGCCAACCAGTTTCACTCTGTGAATATTTTCGCACAAATGGTGTCTGCTTTGCTAGTTGGGACACGTTGTGAAGAATTTTTAAAACCAACTCAGACGGATTCGAAACGCATACCCATTTGAGTTAGGGAGCATATGAAGTCCATTCGGGGTGTTTGTCACTCAGTTTTGCTCTATGACTTTTTTTGCACAAATCGTGTCTGCAGTGCTAGTTGGGACACGTTTTAAAGAATTTTTAACACCGACTCGGACGGATTTGAAACGCATACCCATATGAGTTAGGGCACTTATGAAGTCCATTCGGGGTGTTTGTCACTTTGTTTCACTCCGTGACCCTCACGATCCGACTACTACCGCACGACGACGTTTGCGCCTTAGCAATCGCTGAACCAACTCCAAAAGGTTATTGACTTTGCTGAAGACGCGGTCAACCTGAACGCGAAGTTCAATTCCTGCGAGCAATCGAAGAACTAGCACGAATAAGATGAAAAGCAATCTGAAAAAAACCGAAGGTGGGATTCCGATTAAGTTGTCTTTACAGGTGGTCAACCGACACAACTGAAGAACATAAGTTTGCATAAGGGCTAAACCTAAACTCAATGAAATCCGAGTTCTTTGGAGGCCGGTCGTGGTATAAAAAGAAGTGGGGGGAGGGCTGTTTGCCATGACTTGATTTGTGGCCGAAAATCAGACCTTCCCTCCGATTCCTTTCCATCTTTAGCTAGGCCTCCTTCCTATTATTCTTATCTCTAAATAATGACTCTATTACATGGTAAGGGCCAATTTATGCGGCCAATTCGTGGGTGATGCAGCACCACTCTCTTTGCTGCCGAAATCATGGAGACTTCAGGATCTTTTGGTCAAATGGAGAACTCCTTCCCCTTCTACAATCATCTTCCTGTCCATTCACCATCATCGCGCTAGGACCTTCATTCCTTAACAGAATAACACAATCTGTTCCAGGCAGCATCAAATAGTTCTTTAAGTCATTAGATATACCAAGAAACGAAAGTACCCAATAATTCAATTTACGTGCACGAGCTCGAGTGATTGGTCCTTGTATAGGATGAGGAGTTGTGGCAGCAGGTGCTGTGGGCATATCCGAAGAAGTGATGTCCACATCAGATACGTTGTGAAGAATTTTTAACACCGAGCCGGATGGATTCGAAACCCAAACGGATATTAGTTAGGACGCATATGAAGTTCATTCGGGGTGTTTGTCACTCAGTTTCACTCTGTGACTTTTTCCGCACGAATGGAGACAACAATGCAAGTTGGGACACGTTGTGAAGAATTTTTAACACCGAGTCGGACGGATTCGAAACGCTTACGGATAATAGTTAGGGCGCATATGAAGTCCATTCGGGGTATTTGCCACTCAGTTTCACTCTGTGACATTTTTCGCACGAATGGAGTCTGAAGTGCAAGTTGGGACATGTTGTGAAGAATTTTTAACAACGACTCGGACGGATTCGAAACGCATACCTATATGAGTTAGGGTGCATATGAAGTCCATTCGGGGTGTTTGTCACTCAGTTTCACTCAGTGACTTTTTTTGCACATATGGTATCTACCGTGCTAGTTGGGATAAGTTGTGAAGAATTTTTAAAACTGAACCGAACGGATTCGAAACGCATACGGATATTAGTTAGGGCGCATATGAAGTCCATTCGTTGTGTTTGTCACAGAGTTTCACTCTATGACTTTTCCACACAAATGGTGTTTGCAATGCTAGTTGGGACACGTTGTGAAGAATTTTTAACAACGAGTCGGAGGGATTTGAAACACATACATATATTAGTTAGTGCGCATATGAAGTCCATTCGGGGTATTTGCCACTCAGTTTCACTCTGTGACTTTTTTCGCACGAATGTGTTTTGCAGTGCAAGTTTGGACATGTTGTGAAGAATTTTAACACCGACTCGGACGGATTCGAAACGCATACCCATATGAGTCAGGGCGCATATGAAGTCATTCGGGGTTTTTGTCACTCGGTTTCACTCTGTGACTTTTTTCACACAAATAGTGTCTGTAGTGCTAGTTGAGATACGTTGTGAAGGATTTTTAACACCGAGCCGGGCGGATTCGAAACGCATATGGATTTTAGTTAGGGCGCATATAAATTCCATTCGGAGTGTTTGTCACTCAGTTTCACTCTGTGACTTTTTCCGTACGACGGAGTCTGAAGTGCAAGTTGGGACACGTTGTGAAGAATTTTTAACACCGAGTCGGACGGATTCGAAATGCATACGGATGATAGTTAGGGCGCATATGAAGTCCATTCGGGGTATTTGCCACTCAATTTCACTCTGTGACTTTTTTCGCACCAATGGCGTGTGCAGTGCAAGTTGGGACACGTTGTGATGAATTTTTAACACCGACTCGGACGGATACGAAATGCATACCCATATGAGTTAGGGCGCATATGATGTCCATTCAGGGTGTTTGTCACTAAGTTTCACTCAGTGACTTTTTTCACAGAGGGGAGGAAGCGTCCAAGAGTGCAAGCTTTCAACATGCCTTTATATGCTGGAAAGAAATATTGAGCTTTGCGGTTGATCTTCACATGATAATACTTTTTGTTGAGGACAAGCTAAAAGCTGAGCATGAGTCGAGGAAGACTCAAATTCAAGAAAGGGAGGATGATGAGGACATCACTACAACGGATATGACCACATTTGGTTGTGCCAACTCCAACACATCATCCAGAGAGAGAGATCAAATCCATCACGTTCTGGAATCCAATTCAGCCTCCTGAGACAGCACCGACTTCAAATATGAATAACTTTCGCATACGGACTCCGATTTGGGTGAACTTGGACTTGATTGAAAGGTTACAACGAGATGTTTCGAATGGATCTAATATCAGGCCCAGATTCATCGTAGATCAACCGGAATCATTAAAATAATATACTATAATACTGTTTTGGGCTGTTTCGGGCCTTGTAAACGTGTGGGGGCCCAAGCCCAAGTTGTGTGCGCCCCCCCTTGGCTGCACACAACCCTAGGACGTACCTCTCACGTCCATCCCTCTTATAAACTCAGTAGCCGTCGCTTTAGACACTTGGGTTTTGTTTGAGTTTAGCCAAGTGCAAACTTTACGTCTTCGAGTTGTGCTGGACAGCCACCTTTTCAAGACCTTCAATAGAACCCCACCTTATTTTGGTCTTTAATTGTTATTTGCAATTTCAGATTTCTTTTACCATTGTTCTTGCTTGTTCTTCGGTTGCTTGCAGGAATTGAACCTCGTGTTCAGGTTGATCGTGCCCACGGCAAGATCAATAACACTCTAGAGTTGGTTTAGCGATTGCTAAGGCGCATCGTCATCGTACGTTGTAGTCGGATCTTTAAAGTCAATTCCACCAAATCTATAGTTATTACTCTCATCGAAAGATCGGGACACAACCTCACATCAGGTGGTATCAGAGCTTCAAGTTGCTCGGTGAGAGATTCTGTACCGTAGATTAGTTTTTGTTTTCTGTCCTAAATTGAAAATTACTCCACAAAAAATTCAACCTTTAGATTCAATCTTGTATTTTAGTGAGTTTTGTTAGGTTTTGATCCAGTAGAGTCCTTGTTTTAGTTGCTGATCGTTTTTCCTTCGCGTAGTTTTTTTTCAATCTGCCCAGTACTTTATTTTGTTCATAACTTTCGCATACAAGCTTGAATTCTAGTGTTTTTACACTTTTCTAAAACCTAGGAACGATCTCTACAAAAACCTAGTTGGGCATGAACTCTAATTCTTGAGGTAAATCTGTTTAATCTAGTTGTCAAAGTTGTGGAAGCAAGTTGCACTTCCAATCCAGATCGGTTCGGTATTTTGATCATAATTCTCACATCCGAACTCCGTTTGGGAAGTTTTTATACTTTCCTGAATCCTTGAAGAGTTCTCTACAAAAACGTTTTTGGGTGCCTTTTCTGATTCGGACTCCTTCAAACCGAATTTGATTCGGATTCGGAATCGGTCCCGCGGGCTGAAATTGGGGGTATTCTGTGGTGTTCGGTTTTTGAGCCATAACTTTCACACCCGATCTCCAATTTGCATGTTCTTGTACTCTTTTGAAAGATGAGGACAAAAGCTTCAATTCTTTCCATAGTGAACCTTCTAAATTTGGTCGTTTTGAAGCTTTAATCGAGGCGACAAATCTGCTGCCCTAGAAACATTGAATTTGGGTATCTTGCTTCAATTCGTGTTCTAGCTTTGTTCCTTTGAGTTGGTTGAGTCCAGTAGCATCCACAATCCATAAAACCCATAAAATATCAGTACACATACCTTTGGGAACCAATTCATCCTTTGCGAATACTTTGATCCCAATTGAGACAAGTTATTTGATATTGCTTTGGGCTGCTCTACTTGATACATTATATAATCTTGATTTATCATATCATACTATCTTGTGACATCAAGTTAGGGATTCCAAAACTTTTCTCACACTAGTGTTGGCGAAAGTCACCAAAAAAGAAGAGAGAAAGAAAGAGCCAAAAGGCCAAAAAAGGAAAGGAAACATAATAGTGGCGGCATCACTACATTGGCGAAACCTAATTTGTGTTCTTTTTTCAGATTGTGCAATTATATTAATTAGTGAGCAATCTTGTGCCCTTTTACCTTTTTTGAAGAAATTAGCTAGTGTCTCTCCATAACTTATGCAACACGAGCTTTGGTGCTGAAAATTTTCTTATTTAGCTCATTCCATTGGTTGCATTAAGTTACATCATCTTTGCGTGTGAGTTGCCTTGAAATTAGCTTATATCTTTGAGATCGGCAACTAGGACTTGTGAATTCAGTTTGGGTCCATACTTATCATTACAATAACTAGAATTACCAGTTGCATAGGAAATAAGTATAGCCTACCTAGCTCCACATATTTTACCTTATGCGTTTGTTCGGTCCCTTGCAATCGCTTTATCCTAGCTTCGGAGAACTTTTGACAACGCATGCGACCGACAACTCTGCTACGGTAAGAACTTGTAAGAATTTTGGTTAAGGCTTGAGAGTTGAGCGACTTTTCTCCATTTCCTAGTAGTTGATAGGGAATTACATAAACTTTTGTGTTTCCCTTTTTGCTACTAACCATGTCAGTGGACAAGAGTTCACTGCATCATTCTCCACGCACGAAGGGCATGTACGACTCACTAATGAGCGAATGTCGCTGCAAGAAGACCATCTCCGGTCCATCGAGACTGCTCAGGGAGTTGCTAACACTACCCTTACTACTATTTTGTCTAGACTTGATGATATGCTTGCAGCTGCTACCCCTGGAGCTTCCAGTCCTCCACCTCGTCTCCTAAGCAACAACAATGGTGTACTACGTGCACAACGGGTTACCATTGCTGCCCCGGCTTCCCAGCATGGACCCGCTGCCTCGGTCGCCCCACCACAATCGCCACGGGTTCATCAACTGATGATGAACAAGGTAAAATCAAGTTTGAATTGCCTACTTTTGGTGGAAAGTTCGATCCTAATGCATATATTAATTGCGAGATAGCGGTAGACAAAGAATTTGCAAATTATGACTTATCTAAAAACCAAAAGATTACTGCCGCAGTTAAAGTGTTAACATCAGATGCAATATATTGGAGGAAGCATATATCTAGACATGATAAAGAACCTAAAACTTGGAATGCCATGAAAAGACTTATGAGAAATGATTATGTTCCTGAATATGTTGCTGAATATTTACATACTAAACTTCAATGCTTAAAACAAGGTTCTAAAACTGTTATAGAATACGTTCATGATTTGCAAAATTGTTTGTTGCGTTGTGGTTTACAAGAATGTGAAGAAGCTACTGAGCTTAGGTTCATACGTGGACTTAATCATGAAATTCAGGATGTTCTTGTTGATGAAATATATAGTTGTCTTTCAGAATTGATTAAATGTGCTTGTAGAGCTGAAAACATGCTTGCTGAATCATTGAAAGAGCCTTTAGCTTCATTTGTGGTGCCCATTGTTGCACCTTCTGTTGTAGCTAACATTTTGCAGAAAAGTGAGCACCATCGGGAGAAGGATGAAGAAGAAAATGTGCAGAAAGAGGAGATCTTTGCTGCTCCATACGTATGTGAAGAGTTGGAAATTGAAGTTGCACCTACAACCACTGAGGATGATTTAGAAGGTAATGTAAAAGGTATAGACTGTATATATGGTGAAAATCATTTTGAAGAGATAAAACTGTCCATGAATCATGCTATCTTAGAGCAACTATTAATGGAACCCATTGCTAATTTGCATGCTATTCCTAGTGATAAAGAAGAGTTGTGTCATAATGCTTCACTTATATCCACGCCACAATTAGTGAATGAACATGAAACATTTATATTTGAACTAAACACTTGCACTGAATACATGTTATTCAAATTGCTAGTGAAGAAGATGAGCTTAAATTGATGTCTTCTTTAAATACTTTAGGTACATTGAATTTGATGTTCTGTGTGATCTAGATAGTTTCAAGGAGAAAATTTTTGTACATTCTGATTTGCCATGGTTATCACGAAATTTTTTTCATGTTGTTGGCAAACATAATGATACAGGAGAATACAAAGTGCATAGAGTATACATTTGTTCAGATCTGAAACCTCCACATCCTATGCAACAATGTGATCAATTTGATAATTCTAATATCATATCAAGTACCACTACTTTCGTTTATAGTCTATATGATAGTTTTCAAGAAAGGGAGTGTTTGGGTGATTGTGATTCACGAGCCATTGATTTGATCACAAAAGATATGCATGTCGCTTTGCTCTTTGTCGTGACTAACATTTTGCAGGAGAATGTGATGGAGTCAGGACGACTCCAATTCAAGAAAGGGAGAATGATGAGACCATGCTCGTCCTCGAAATGACCAACGCGATATCAGTTTGGCGACAGTTCACGGCATCCTCTGCATTGTCTACATCTACTAGGATGGTTTTTTTTCACAGAGGGGAGGAAGCGTCCAAGAGTGCAAGCTTTCAACATGCCTTTATATGCTGCAAAGAAATATTGAGCTTTGTGGATGATCTTCACATGATAATACTTTTTGTTGAGGACAAGCTAAAAGCTGAGCATGAGTCGAGGAAGACTCAAATTCAAGAAAGGGAGGATGATGAGGACATCACTACTACGGATATGACCACATTTGGTTGTGCCAACTCCAACACATCATCCACGGGCCAATAAGAGAGAGAGATCAAATCCATCACGTTCTGGAATCCAATTCAACCTCCTGAGACAGCACCGACTTCAAATATGAATAACTTTCGCATACAGACTCCGATTTGGGTGAACTTGGACTTGATTGAAAGGTTACAACGAGATCTTTCGAATGGATCTAATATCAGGCCCAGATTCATCGTAGATCAACTGGAATCATTTAAACAATGTACTACAATACTGTTTAGGGCTGTTTCGAGCCTTGTAAATGTGTGGGGGGCCAAGCCCAAGTTGTGTGCGCCCCCTTGGCTGCACACAACTCTAGAACGTCCCTCTCACGTCCATCGCTCTTATAAACTCAGTAGCCGTCGCTTTAGACACTTAGGTTTTGTTTAAGTTTAGCCAAGTGCAAACTTTGCGTCTTTGAGTTGTGATGGACAGCCACCTTGTCAAGACCTTCAATAGAACCCCACAGTATTTTGGCCTTCAATTGTTATTTGCAATTTCAGATTGCTTTTACCATTGTTCTTGCTTGTTCTTCGGTTGCTTGCAGGAATTGAACCTCGTGTTTAGGTTGATTATGCCCAAGGCAAGATAAATAACACTCCGGAGTTGGTTTAGCGATTGCTAAGGCGCATCGTCGTCGTACGTTGTAGTCGGATCGTCAAAATCCATTCCACCAAATCGATAGTTATCACTCTCATCGAAAGATCGGGACACAACATCATATCACCGAACCAGACGGATTCGAAACGCATACCCATATTATTTAGGGCGCATATGAAGTCCATACAGGGTGTTTGTCACTCAGTTTCACTCTGTGACTTTTTTCGCACGAATGGAGTCTAAAGTGCTAGCTGGGACACGTTGTGAAGAATTTTTAACACTGAACCGGACGAATTCAAAATGCATACGTATATTAGTTAGGGCGCATATGAAGTCCATTGAGTTTAGGAATGTTTGAATTCAAAAATAAACCATTTGCATTTTCTTGAATTAATTCCAGCTTAATTGAAATTTTCTATTAACAAAAGGATTTAATTTGGTTAATCTATTTATCAAAATAAAGATTTTCAGTTTTAGTTGGGTTCATTGTGCTTCAAGAAATTTTATGTATTTTTGGAGATTTTTCTGAATTTATTTGAATTTACTTGCATTTATACGAATTTCTGGATTTTTCTTAAATTGGAAAATGTTTTTTTTTAATTTCAAATCGCCGTTTTTCTCCCGCTCGGCCCGGCCCAACTGGTCTCCGTAGCCCGCTTCGCCTTGGCCCGCTCAGCTCAGCCCAGCTCTGCTCCGCACGTCCCAGCTGGCCTAGTCTCGCGCCGCCGCCGCGAAACCCTAGCGCCACCCTCGTGGAAACCGCGTCCATCGCCGTCTCACAGTCCTCGTCCGACATGCCTCCCGAGACCCCTATATAAGCCACCGCACGCCTCCCGAGGTTCTCCTCTCCGCGCCGCGCCGCCTCGTTTGCCCAATCTCTCGCTACCCGAGCCGCCGCCGTCGCTCCGAGCGAGCTCGTCGTTGCTTCCGCCGTGCCCGAGATCTTCCCCGCCAGGATCTCCGCTGCCGGTCCTCCTCTGCCGCTGTCGTCGGTCTCTTTGGGTGCGTCGCGAGACCCTCTTCCCGATCCGCTTTGTCTTCCGCCCGAACCGGCCCTCCTCCGCCACTTGCCGTGTCATCCCCTTCGGCTCCGGTGGAACAGCGCCGCCGCCTCGCCGTCGAGTTGCGTCGAAGAGCTTCAGCCGTCCGATCGCCAGCCGTCTGATCCCGCACCGTGCCACCGATGCGCGACGCGTGGCCGCCACGTCAGCGCCACGTGGATGCCTGCGTCAGTCGCCACCTCAGCTCTTTTGCCGACGCAAGCGCCGACGTCAACCGTGCACCGGGTGCATGGTGAACCGGGAAGTGCCGTGGACCCAGTCCATCAGATTCCGGATGACGTCAGTGATTGCGCAATAAATCGATTTTCCCGTATAAAAATAAATCCAGAAATTCCGAATTTCTGATTTTCAGCCTTTTTTCACTGATTTAATTTTCCAGAAGCTCGTTCTCCCTCATATGAACTCCGATTGAGGCGATTCAAGTTTCTAGATTTTTCTAAAATCAAGATCTATCTTCCAGAGCCATCTATTTTTAGTTTTGAGTTTGTTTGAGTCTCTGTTTTGTATTTATTTGGTTTCGTTGCTTCTTTTCTGGTAGACGCTAATTCCGAGGGAGCGAACAAAGACTTCGAAGACCAAGACTCAGCATTAGATCAGCAAGGCAAGTCGTAATCCTTTGACCATATTGATCCTATGTTTGCAAAGTAATTTGTTTTATACAATTGCATGCTATTTGTGTATCAATGATTATTTCATGGGAATAGCTATATACCTAGTTGTCATTATGTCACCTTGATTAATTGGGATGCCATGTATCCATTGCTAAACCTAGGTTGGGACAATACTAGTTGGACATAATCATTATACCAACATTGGGTTATCGCAGTTATGCTTAGACATGCTTAGATATACGTTGGGATTCATGTCACATATTGAATAATGTTAATCTTGACTTAATGAGATATTGAATCGTGACCATTAGCCACTGTTGAAAAATTTGTTGTACCATGGCGGGGTTTGCCATTGGTCTTGGTTGAACGAATTGTTTTCCCTCGGGCTAGTGATCGTGCAGTAAAGGGGGTGCTTTCTAGCACATTGGGATGTGCATGTCTTGCCTGAGACAATTAAGGACTTAATCTTGTGCGCCATTGAGCAGGGGCCTAAGCTGTACTACCACAAGTGCAGTATGAGACAGACCTAGGCGATTAATTTGCAATGTCTAGTCTTGAGTCTTGCCAATTGGTGGTGTGGGTTCTGGATGGACGGGGTAGATTCAAAGGCGCAAGAGGGGGCCCTATGGGGCGAAACCTTAGCGAGGCGATACTAAGTTTAGGCGATTGCATTGTAAAGGCTTTGTCATGATATCTCTGCGACACACCAAAGGAAGTGTGTTAAGATCGATTGCACAAAGAGATGGTCATATCTTGTGGGTAAAGTTGTACAACCTCTGCAGAGTGTAAAACTATTCGAATAGCGCGTCATGATCATGGACAAGCACAGGAATTTCACACGGGGTATAGAGTGTTTCATAAAATGTGGAATGTGGAATTGTTGGGATGTGAACAGGGAGTTCACTGTTGTTTTATTGTCTATCATTGATCTACCAGTTATTTATTTATCTTTTCATAAATATGCTTTCAATCTATTTATTGTATTTCAATTCAAGTTATTGCTTTCTACCAAATGAACCATATAGTCATCCTTGTCAAGCCGTGCATGGATATATTGCATCAATTCCCTACGGCTTGCAGAGTACTTTTTGTACTCACGGCTTTATGCCCTTGTTGATCATTTGCTGAAGGAGATAATGAGTATCATGAGGAGGAATTCTATGAACACTACGTGGATTAGGAAGGCGTTTCCCCAGACGATTGCCTGTGGCATGTCGAATGGCTCAAGTTATCTTTTCCGCTGCAATAGTATTTGTTTTTTAAGCCCTTAAGGCGTAATGGTGTAAACATTGACCATAAGGTCGTTTGCTTTATTTAATAAAAATTTGCTTCTTCTTAGTTAATTCGTTGTGTGGAATGGTATTTCATCTATGTTTCCACTGTGTGCACTAGCGTGATCCTAGACTAGTGCAGTATACACAGAGGGTTTCAGATTTGCAAATCCAGGTCCCGATAGGGTGTTTGTCACTCAGTTTCACTCTGTGACTTTTTTCGCACAAATGGTGTCTGCAGTACTAGTTGGGACACGTTGTGAAGAATTTTAGCACCGACTCGGACGGATTCGAAACGCATACCCCATACGAGTTAGGGCGCATATGAAGTCTATTCGGGTGTTTGTCACTCAGTTTCACTCTGTAACTTTTTTCGCAGAAATGGTGTCTGCAGTGCTAGTTGGGACACATTGTGAAGGATTTTTTACACCGAGTCAGACGGATTCGAAACGCATACGGATATTAGTTAGGACGCAAATGAATTCCATTCGAGGTATTTGCCACTCAGTTTCACTCTGTGACTTTTTTTCGCACGAATGGAGTCTACAGTGCAAATTGGGCCACGTTGTGAAGAATTTTTTACACCGACTCGTACGGATTCGAAACGCATACCCATATGAGTTTGGGCGCATATGAAGTCCATTAGTGGTGTTTGTCACTCAGTTGCACTCTGTGACTTTTTTCACACGAATGGAGTCAAAAGTGCTAGTTAGGACACGTTATGAAGAATTTTTAACACCGACTCGGACAGATTCAAAACGCATACCCATATGAGTTAGGGCGCATATGAAGTCCATTCGGGGTGTTTGTCACTCAGTTTCACTCTATGACTTTTTTCGCACAAATGGTGTCTGTAGTGCTGCTAGTTGGGACACGTTGTGAAGACTTTTTAACATCGAACCGGACGGATTCCAAACACATACGGATATGAGTTAGGGCGCATATGATGTCCATTTGGTGTGTTTGTCACTCAGTTGCACTCTGTGACATTTTTCACATAAATGGTGTCTGAAGTGCTAGTTGGGACACGTTGTGAAGAATTTTTAACATCGAGCCGGACGGATTAGAAACGCATACAGATATTAGATAAGGCGCATATGAAGTCCATTCGGGGTGTTTGTCACTCAGTTTCACTTTGTTACTTTTTTCGCACGAATGGAGTCTGAAGTGCAAGTTGGGACACGTTGTGAATAATTTTTAACACCAAGTCGGACTGATTCGAAATGCATACGGATATTAGTTAGGGAGCATATGAAGTCCATTCGGGGTATTTGCCACTCGGTTTCACTCTGTGACTTTTTTCGCACGAATGGAGTCTGTTCTGCAAGTTGGGCCACGTTCTGATGAATTTTTAACACCGACTCGGACGGATTCGAAAGGCATACCCACATGAGTTAGGGCGCATATGATGTCCATTCGGGGTGTTTGTCACTCAGTTTCAATCTGTGACTTTTTTCGCACAAATGGTGTCTGAAGTGCTAGTTCGGACACGTTGTGAAGAATTCTTAACACTGAACCAGACAGATTCGAAATGCATACGGATATTAGTTAGGGCGAATATGAAGTCCATTCGGTGTGTTTGTTACTCCGTTTCACTCCGTGACTTTTTTCGCACGAATGGAGTCTGCAATGCAAGTTGGGACACGTTGGGAATAATTTTTAACACCGAGTCAGACGGATTCGAAACGCATACGGATATTAGTTAGGGCGCATATGAAGTCTATTCGGTGTATTTGCCAACCAGTTTCACTCTGTGACTTTTTTCGCATGAATGGAGTCTACAGTGCAAGTACATGTTGTAAAGAATTTTTAACACCGATTCGGACGGATTCAAAACGCATACCCATATGAGTTAGGGAGCATATGAAGTCCATTTGGGGTGTTTGTTACTCAGTTTCACTCTGTGAATTTTTTCTCACAAATGGTGTCTGAAGTGCTAGTTGGGACATGTTGTGAAGAATTTTTAACACCGACTCGGATGGATTGGAAATGCATACCCATATGAGTTAGGGTGCATATGAAGTATATTCGGGGTGTTTGTCACACAGTTTCACTTTGTGACTTTTTTCGCACAAATGGTTTCTGTAGTGCTAGTTGGGACACGTTGTGAAGAATTTGCAACACCGAACCGGACGGATTCAAAACGCATACGTATATTAGTTAGGGCGCATATGAAGTCCACTCGGGGTGTTGGTCACTCAGTATCACTCTGTGACTTTTTTCGCACAAATGGTGTCTAAAGTGCTAGTTGAGACACGTTGTGAAGAATTTTTAACATCGACTCAGACGGATTTGAAACGCATACCACATAAGAGTTAGGGCGCATATGAGGTCCATTCGGGGTGTTTCTCACTCAGTTTCACTCTGTGACTTTTTTCGCACAAATGGTGTCTGCAGTACTAGTTGGGACACGTTGTGAGGAATTTTTAACACCGATTCGGATGGATTCGAAACGCATACCCCATACGAATTAGGGCGCATATGAAGTCCATTCGGGGTGTTTTTCACTCAGTTTCACTCTGTAACGTTTTTCGCAGAAATGGTGTCTGCAGTGCTAGTTGGGACACGTTGTGAAGGATTTTTTACACCGAGTCGAACGGATTCGAAACGCATACGGATATTAGTTTGGGCGCATATGAATTCTATTCGGGGTATTTGCCACTCAGTTTCACTCAGTGACTTTTTTCGCACAAATGGAGTCTGCAGTGCAAGTTGGGACACGTTGTGAAGAATTTTTTACACCGACTCGGATGGATTTGAAACGCATACCCATATGAATTAGGGCGCATATGAAGTCCATTCGGGGTGTTTGTCACTCAGTTTCACTCTGTGACTTTTTTCGCACAAATGGTGTCTGCAGTACTAGTTGGGACACGTTGTGAAGAATTTTTAGCACCGGCTCGGACGGATTTGAAACGCATACCCATATGAGTTTGGGTGCATATGAAGTCCATTAGTGGTGTTTGTCACTCAATTTCACTCTGTGACTTTTATCGCACGAATGTAGTCTACAGTGCTAGTTGAGACACGTTGTGAAAAATTTTTAACACCGACTCGGACGGATTCGAAACGCATACCCATCTGAGTTAGGGCGCATATGAAGTCCATTCGGGGTGTTTGTCCCTCAGTTTCACTCTGTGACTCTTTTCGTACAAATGGTGTCTGTAGTGCTAGTTGGGACACGTTGTGAAGAATTTTTAACACCGAACCGGACGGTTTCGAAACGCATACGGATAAGAGTTAGGGCGCATATGAAGTCCATTCGGTGAGTTTGTCCGTCAGTTGCACTCTGTGACATTTTTCACACAAATGGTGTCTGAAGTGCTAGTTGGGACACGTTTTGAAGAATTTTTAACACCGAGCCGGACGGATTAGAAACGCATACGGATATTAGTTATGGTGCATATGAAGTCCATTCGGGGTGTTTGTCACTCAGTTTACTCTGTGAATTTTTTCGCACGAATCTAGTTCGCAGTGCAAGTTGGGACTCGCTGTGAAGAATTTTTAACACGGAGTCGAACGGATTCGAAACGCATACGGATATTAGTTAGGGCGCATATGAAGTCCATTAGGGGTATTTGCCACTCGGTTTCACTCTGTGACTTTTTTCGCACGAATAGAGTCTGAAGTGCAAGTTGGGCCACGTTGTGAAGAATTTTTAACAACGACTCGGACGGATTCGAAACGCATACCCATATGAGTTAGGGCGCATATGAATCCATTCGGGGTGTTTGTCACTCAGTTTCACTCTGTGACTTTTTTCGCACAAATGGTGTCTGCAGTGCTAGTTGGGACACGTTGTGAATAAGTTTTAACACCGAACCAGACGGATTCGAAACACATACGGATATTATTTAGGGCTATATATGAAGTCCATTCGGTGTGTTTGTCACTCAGTTTTAACCTGTGACTTTTTTCAGACAAATGGTGTCTGCAGTGCTAGTTGGGACACGTTGTGAAGAATTTTTAATACGAACCGGATGTATTCTAAACGCATGTGGCTATTAGTTATAGCACATATGATGTCCATTCAGGGTGTTTGTCACTCAGTTTCACTCTGTGACTTTTCTCACACAAATGGTTTCTGCAGTGCTAGTTGGGACACGTTGTGAAGAATTTTTAACACCGAGTCGGAACGATTCGAAACGCATACGGATATTGGTTAGGACGCATAAGAATTCCATTCGGGGTATTTGCCACTCAGTTTCACTCTGACTTTTTTCGCACGAATGGAGTCTGCAGTGCAAGTTGGGACACGTTGTGAGCAATTTTTAACACCGAGTCAGACACATTCGAAACGCATACGAATATTTGTTACGGCACATATGAAGTCCATTCGGGGTATTTGGCACTCGGTTTCACTCTATGACTTTTTCCGCACGAATGGAGTCTGAAGTGCAAGTTGGCACACGTTGTGTAGAATTTTTAACACTGAGTCAGACGGATTCGAAACGCATAAGGATATTAGTAAGGGCGCATATGAAGTCCATTCGGGGTATTTGCCACTCAGTTTCACTTTGTGTCTTTTTTCGCACGAATGGAGTTACAATGCATGTTGGGACACGTTGTGAAGAACTTTTAACACCGACTCGGACGGATTCGAAACGCATACCCATTTGACGTAGGGCACATATGAAGTCCATTCGGGGTGTTTGTCACTCATTTTCACTCAGTGACTTTTTTTGCACATATGGTGTCTGTAGTGCTAGTTGGGACATGTTGTGAAGAATTTTTAACACCGAACCGAACGGATTCGAAACACATACGGATATTAGTTAGGGCGCATATGAAGTCAATTCGGTGTGTTTGTCACTCAGTTTCACTCTGTGACATTTTTCACACAAATGTTGTCTGCAGTGCTAGTTAGGACACGTTATGAAGAATTTTTAACTCCGAGTCGGACGGATTCGAAACGCATACGGATATTGGTTAGGGCGAATATGAATTCCATTCGGGGTATTGGCCATTCAGTTTCACTCTATGACTTTTTTTGCACGAATTGAGTGTGCAGTGCAAGTTGGGACACGTTGTGAAGAATTTTTCACACCGACTCGGATGGATTCGAAACGCATACCCATATGATTCATATGAAGTCAATTCGGGGTGTTTGTCACTCATTTTCACTCTGTGACTTTTTTCACACAAATGGTGTCTGCATTGCTTGTTGGGACACGTTGTGAAAAAATTTTAACACCGAGCCGGACGGTTTCGACACGCATACGGATATTGGTTAGGGCGCATATGAAGTTTATTTGGTGTGTTTGTCACTCAGTTTCACTCTCTGACTTTTCAAACAAATGGTGTTTCCAGTACTAGTTGGGACACTTTGTGAAGAATTTTTAACACCGAGTCGGACGGATTCAAAATTCATACGATTATTAGTTAGGGCGTATATAATGTCCATTCGGGGTATTTGCCAACCAGTTTCACTCTGCGACATTTTTCGCACGAATGGAGTCTGTAGTGCAAGTTGGGACACGTTGTGAAGAATTTTTAACACCGACTCGGACGGATTCGAAAGGCATACCCATATGAGTTAGGGCGCATATGAAGTCCATTCGGTGTGTTTGTCACTCAGTTTCACTCTGTGACATTTTTCACACAAATGGTGTCTGCAGTGCTAGTTGGGACACGTTGTGAAGAATTTTTAACACCGAGCCAGACGGATTTGAAACGCACACGGATATTAGTTAAGGCGCATATGAAGTCCATTCGGGGTGTTTGTCACTCAGTTTCACTCTGTGACTTTTTTCGCACGAATGGAATCCGAAGTGCAAGTTGGGACACGTTGTGAATAATTTTTAACACCGAGTCGGATGGATTCGAAACGCATACGGATATTAGTTAGGGCGCATATGAAGTCCATTCGGGGTATTTGCCACTGGGTTTCACTCTGTGACTTTTTTCACACAAATGGTGTCTGCATTGCTAGTTGGGACACGTTGTGAAGAATTTTTAACACCGACTCGGATGGATTCGAAACGCATACCCCATACGAATTAGGGCGCATATGAAGTCCATTCGGGGTGTTTGTCACTCAGTTTCACTTTGTGACTTTTTTCGGACAAATGGTGTCTGCAGTGCTAGTTGGGGTCCACGTTGTGAAGAATTTTTAACACCGAACCGGACGCATTCGAAACACATACAGATATTAGTTAGGGCGCATATGAAGTCCATTCGGTATGTTTGTCACTCAGTTTCACTCTGTGACTTTTTTTCGCACAAATGGTGTCTGCAGTGCTAGTTGGGACATGTGAAGAATTTTTAACACCGAGTCGGACGGATTCGAAATGCATACAGATATTAGTTAGGGCGCATATGATGTCCATTCAGAGTATTTGCCACTCAGTTTCACTCTGTGACTTTTTTTCGCACAAATGACGTCTGGGGCTCTCGGGTTTCTCTGCCACGAGGGTTTTGGAGGGGCGTGATGCTTCAGTTGCTACCCGTTGGCTGCGGGCATGTCTTTTAAGGCGACAATAATTTCGGCCATCAGTCTCCTTTTAAGCCGGAGGCGCTATCTTTTGAAACCTTTCTTCCTCGGTGCTCGCATTCTCGTCCCTTCCCTTTCCTCCACTGCTCCTTGTGCTGCGCATACGCACTAGCCTTGATCCTCTCCTCCTCAGACTCCATGGCGAAGTTCGAGCGCACCCTCACATGGACCGGATGAAGGATTTGGATACCTTGGGGCTCTGGACCCGTTCACGTGGCGACTTCCAGCGGCCGGATGGCCAGATCGTGAGCATGGAAGCGATGCACGCTCTTGGGCTGCGGACCCGGAGGCGACTTCTTCAGCTGCGGTCCTTACGCGTGTGAGATCGAGCTCATGAATCAGGTGCCGAACTCTCTCTCCACTTCTCTATCTTGGCGCATCTTTGCGAGGTTTTATAGTCATCCTTCTCACCCCTCTTTGTTTTTGTTTCTACTCTATGTCCACACCGCGAGGCCCGTCGTCAGTGTCTCTTTTTCATTTGCGGCGGGACTTCCTTGCTCTTTCTCGGATCCAGGCCGGGACTCGCTCGGGCCATGGTCGGAGAAATGGTTTATTTGAAGAAGGCGAGGGAGTGGTTTGGCGTACCGCAGTCTGCGGTCGGCGGCAAGCGGGAGACCGAACTGAAGATCGGTGGCCGACCGGTGGCGGCCGCCTTAGTTCACATCTGCTTGGCCTAGCGGCTAAAGGCGGCGATCGTTTACGACTACTGCGGCCGATGTTCCCTCTACGGAAGAGGTTGCACCTTCTTGAGATTACCGAGGAGCACGATGCCACGCGAAGGTCATGGCGGTAAGCCTTGCTTTACCTAAGCTTCTTGAGTCGGTCGAGTTTACTTGTTCTCGGCGGTCTTCTTTTGATTCCTTGCGGCACCAAAGGCATCTGGATTACTTGAGGATGCGGGAGATCTTCGGGAAGGCGCCACGCTTACAACCTCGGCGGCGAGGTCCCCAAGAACATCTTGAGCGGGCAGCGGTACGCATCTCGCCTTGTTTTTGGCCCTAAGAGCTCGTGCGAGGAGACCAGGAGCTCAGGGAGATGGCCAGCGGATCTTTGCCGCTCCCAGGGAGCAAGAGGCCAGCCCGAGCGCCCCAGCGGTCGCCAAGCCCCGTCGAGTGTCTTGTCGAGCCGTGGTAAGCCGAGCAGCCGGGCTCGGGAACACTCGAGCCGGGCTCGCCTCACGATGTTTCCTCGGCCCCTTCTTGATTTTCACTTTTACGCGGCGTGAGGCGGCGGTACCGCTCGACCCCGGATCTTGGCGAACGAACCGGCCCCGGGCTAAGCACCGGGAAGAGCCTTCTGCCGTCGCCGTGGATCTGTTGCACGATTCTGATCTTCCTTTACTTTCCGTCACTCCGTCTGCCGTGGCTCTCATGCGTCCAGGGCGCGGCCTTTCTTGTGGCCCGGGCCGAGGAGGAGGAGCGAGGGCGACTTTCGCCTCGTGTCGCGGTCGCGATGAGCTTCACTTGCCACGGCCCTCGGGAAGGCGGCGGGCGAGGGGATCTGGCGAGGTTGATTAGGGGCCCCTGAGCCGGACGAACCTGGCCGCCGTCGTGCCCGAAGGGGCGCTAGGCGAAGTCATGATGAAGCAATCTCCTCTCCCGGCCCAAGGGAGGGGCGAGACGTCGAGAGCGCCAGCGGCTAACTGCTGCGGCGAGGACCGCCGAAGCAGGATCGCCAAGGATCTGCCTCGAGGACCTGTCAGCGCCGTCGACTTGCAGGTGCTGGAGGACCGGCTGGTGGCGGTAGGCATGCTTGTCTTGAATTTCTGCTCTTCTTATCCTTTTCCTTTCCCTTGGAGTGTGTTGGCGCCCAACTTTTTTGTCCCTCTGAGTTGCAGTGATCTCCCGAGGGTTCGGGTCATGCGCGGGCATGTTCTCGACTTCGGGCCCTCAGGGATGCAATTAAAGCCAACCAAAGGACACCACCGAGCTCGAGGCGGCGCGCGGAAGGCGAGAGGAAGTCAGCTCTGGAGGCCCAAGCTCGAACTTAGGCGGTGCCGAGGCGGCGAGGCCTTGAGGCCCAAGGTCGGCGGCGAATGAACCTCGTGAGGACACCCACGTTGAAGCGCTCGCGCGCCGTCGAGGAGGAGCGGAAGAAAGCGGAGAGACCCTCGAGCGCGTTCGGCAAAAAGCGCGAAGAGTCCTCGGCGAGCGCGTGGCGCGTCGGAGCGTGCAGGCGCCACGAGCTCGAGCTCTCGATGCTCGCTTCGAAGCGGGCCGTCGCGACAAGAGCGTAGGTGCTCAGGGCGCCTCGAGACCTCGTTCATGGCTGCGAGAGCTACGGGATCCGTCGTCGTCGGCTTGAGACTTTGTGATCGCGGAAGGAGGTGGAGGGCTCGAGTGCGACTACGGACACTGCCCACTTCTGCGAGAGGCGAGCCGCGAGGCGGCAGGTCTTGAGCGTGGTTGAGAAGTTCTCTGCTGCCGGGGAAGGCCTCTTGAGCTAGAGGCGGCGGCGAGCTCAAGGCGAGCGGCCGGGCCGAGAGTGAAGATGGTCTCGCTCGAGGAGGGCTGCCGTCTTGGAGAAGAGGACCACCGGAGGCGGCGAGCGGCCAGGCGGAGGCGGCCGTAAAGCCGAGCTCTGGCGGCCGAGCGACGCGAAGGCCTCGCGTCGAGTGAAGGCCACCGGGCTCGAGGAGAAGGTGGCGGGTGGCCCAGGCGGGAAGCGCCTGGCCCAACTCGAGTGGTGGCCAATGTCGGATCGACAACGCAGGAGGCGAGTCTTGGCTGCGGAGGAGGTCTCGAACTCGAGCAAGAAAAACTTGCTCGGGATATGTTTGTAAACTAGATAGGATAGGTTAGCGGATAGGAGGGGGCAAAGATTTGCACCTTGTAAAACAATTGTATCATTTGCCATGAGCTATGAAATTACGTTCTTAGATGACTTAGCTCGTTTCTGCTCCTCATCGCCTTCGTAGGCTTGCTTAGCAACCGTAGAAGAGTCGGTGGGGCGCATGGAGAAGAAATAGCGGGAGGGTGCATCGAGGCGAGCCATCGCCCGACTGAACCATTCGGATTAGGTTGACCGAGCTCGGAGATACTCGAGTCGGGTTAACGAGTCGGCGAGGCCTAAGTGCTCGAGGCGAGCACGGCCGGCCCGACCGACTGGAATCGCTTAGGCCGGTCTAGGTTTAGACCTCGGGTCGATCCGCGAGCTCGGGAATGCTCGAGTTGAGGGCCCCCAAAGGCGGATTGAAATCGAACACAGCCTGCTTGGCCGCGGGGTATAGTCGGCTTATGCGGCGAGGTGGATTATCGCGTTGAAACATCCCGGTGGTGAATTTAAGCTGCGACCTCGAGCCGGGAATGCATCACGCTCGGGGCACCCTCGAAAACATTCTGCGGTTGGCGGCGGGGAATGGCGGCTTATCCGATAACGATCGACTTATTGCGGTGGGGCATCCGAGGCGAACTAGGAGAACTTGACCTTCTGTTGCAAAAAACATGCAAAATATATGCAAGAAAAGCTAACGCACAAGGCGCCTCGAGTCGGGGAACCTCTTTGCGTGACCTGCAGTGGGACCTATGACGAGAGGAGCCACAGGCGATGAGAATCGGCTTCTGCGGTGGCATGGACCTCCGGAGGCAGTCCTTATGGCCACGCTGCTGAGATCACGTTGCTCGAGTGCAAGCATTAATTGGAAGAGGCGGACATTACTTGTACCTTTCGGTCGAGCATTAACCTTGGGAACCTGCGAGTCGGGCTTGGCGAAGGTTGGCCAAGCTGGAAGTGCTCGAGGCTCAGGCACGACTCGGGTAGCCGACTGAAATTGCTCAAGCACAGTCGAGTTTAGGCCTCGAGTCGATCTGAGAGCTTGGGAATGCTCAAGCTCGGTGCTCCTCGAAGGCGGTTTGAGACATTCGAACGACCTACTTGGCCGCGGGGTATAGTCGGCTTATCGCGGTAGAAGCGACTTATGGTGGTTGAAACATCCCGGTGGTGGTCGAGAATTGCAATCT
The DNA here is from genome assembly GCA_036346275.1 of Otatea glauca. NCBI lineage: Eukaryota > Viridiplantae > Streptophyta > Magnoliopsida > Poales > Poaceae > Otatea > Otatea glauca. Next base: position 8,613 of record JAYEVK010000271.1, on the reverse strand, counting down.
CTGGGCGAGAATACATCGGGCTTGGGGCACCCTCACGAGCGTTCTACGGTTGGCGACCGGGGAATGGCGGCTTATCGATAACGATCGACTTCTGCGGCAAGGGCATTCAGGAGAACCTAGAAACGCGACCTTGGCGCTGCAAAGAACACGCGAGAATACATCTCGATGTCGAGGCTCGCCCGCGTGATCTTATGGTTGCCCTTATGGTCGCGGCGAGGTCTCAGCGGCCTGACCTTGAGTGAACCCGCGAGTGGATTGCGCCTTACGGCGGGCGTTCTTGGGGTTGTCTCGGGACCTTCTTTGAGGTAGCATGCGGCGGCGCTAAGGCCTTTTCCTCCACGGCCGTCGCCTTGGGGTTGCCGCGGATCGTTATGATGCCACCGAGCGCGGGAGCTTCATCGGCGGTGCCGTAGTGATTGCGGCCATGAACTTAATCGGGGCGATGCGCGGGATGGCGTTATAGGGAGGTCCTCGCCGACACCTCAAAGGTGATCGACTTAGTGCGGAAGTTCGTAGAATCCCGAAAGTCATGGCGGAACCACTTGCGAGTGAGGTGGTCGAGCTTCTCGACACGATCTTTGAAGAAGGGACGCTATATTTTTAATCTTCGACCGGGTATCGCATCAGATCCGGTCGCTTGCCAAGAAGCGAGGTTGAAGAACTTCCCATGTCAACCATGACCCGCGACGGCGGTGTTGCTTATGGTGGAGCGGCGGCGAAGCGGTCTTGAAGTCTCGAGACATTCCGGTAGCATCATCCGGGAGAAGGTGATGGGAATGCCATCCACCACTAGGGTTGGTGGCGGATTCGGCGGTGGCTTAATGCGCGATGCGCGCGGCGTCGCCGGACTGCGTCGGGACGATATGCCAAGAGCCACGAAGATCATGTCGACTGGCGGTGCCACGAGGAACAGTCGAGGCACGCTTGGTCCCACACGGTGTCGGTCTGTCGGGTAGCTGCGTGCGTCCTTCGGGAGCGTGGGCATCTCTCCACGCCCTCTGTAAAAGGCGTCCAGCCTATACAGCCACGTCCTTCAATATCGCAGGTCGTGGCCGTAGGCTTTATGGAATGGATAGAATTTGTCAGAGTTGAGGCGGAGCCGTTCCTCATCGTCCAAGGATCAGGCATTGGCCTGAGGGAGCCTGGCCCGGATCTGCCCCTGCTTGGCTGGTGCAGTGCTTGCTAAGGCCGTGGGCGGTTTTGTTGGGGCCGAGGCCCTCGGCGGTCGGCGCGCGTTTTTCGCCCCGCCGGCGCCTCATGCCGACCGTGGCGACCATGTGGGCTGGCGCCTCGGCACCATGATCTTTCCCGGCTTCTTGTCGCGGGGTGAGCCCGTTCCTTAGTGCCCGAGCGGCCTGCTTCACCAAAGATGAGGCCGAGCATGCCTCGGTCGTGATCGTGCTTCGGCCAGACGGCGTCGTCGCATCTGCGTGTCGCTCGCCATGCGGGCGACTTGATGACGGTGAGCTTTGTTGCGATCTTGAGGTCCTCCGTAAGGTGTACATCTCGGGCGCCAAACTTGAAGGCCTTGATAGCGGTCTCGCCGGAGGCGTTAGGGATCGAGTTCGTGCGGCGGGTAAACCGTGGACAAAGTCTCGGAGGGCTCACCCTTTCCACTGGATGACACGGTCTAGGTCCCTTTCGCCAAGGCCGCTCGTGCGACTCACGGAAGTTGGAGTGGTGGGCGCTCATGGGTGGCGCCCACGGCGCGTCGGGCGCTGGTTGAAAAACAAGTCGCCGTGGCTCCATCAAGGCGGTGGGAGATAGTTGGCCATCGCGGCCTCATCGGCCAGCCTCAAGATGGCGGTGGAGTAGATCGAGAGAATTCGTCGGGTTCTTGGTTTCGTCGAACCGCTCCATTATCGCTTCGTTTGAACCGGGCGGCCGGCGCTTTGGCGGAGTCGTTCGTCTGTTGGACAGCCGTAGGATGAAACGTTACCGTCGCTCTTGGCGTCCGATCGCCGTCCGTGATAGAAACTTCGAGTCGGCCCGGCGCACTCCCGGCCCGCGCGATGGTCGGCGAGGCGTTGTCGAGCGGTGGCGGCGGTCGCGGACCCGCCGGATCTGGGCGAGCGTCGAGAAAGGCATCGGAAGCATTGCGCTGGCGAGCATCACTGCCGCTCCAGCGGTGGGCGTGACCGCCGCCACGTCCTCATCAAGCGAGTGGAAGGGATGGTGGCGAGTGCGAGCATGGTATGGAGTTTCTTGGCGGAATGGCGGTGGTTGTCGCGATGGTTCTTGCTCGCTAAGGAGCAAGACTGAGCCGAGCATCGCGTTGCCGGGCCTGCGTCGTCGATGCATACTGTTGAGCTCTTGGCGAGGACCGTTGGAAGAAGGCCAAGCGTAGCGGTCATCCATGACCCGATCGATGGCCATAAGCTCTCCGGCGAGTTGGCGGGCGAAGGGCGGCCGTCCGGACGGAAAGTGGGCTGCCAGCGCTCCTCGCCGAATGGACCGCGATAAGCTTGGTTGATGGCGACACGGGCGAGCCGTCTTGCGTCTGCGAGTCTCAGGCCATCGTCATCCGTCCACAGGTCGCCTGCGACTCACAGCCATGAACGGCGTTCATGGCGTGCGAGGTGAGCATGGAGGTGGAGCCTTGGTACTCGAGGGATCGCATCGAGCCGAGCTAGCTAATCGTGACATCTTTGCCGGTGAAGATGAAGGTGTTGCGGCCGAGGCGATGAACCGATGAGCGAAACTTGAGGCCCCACGGTGGGCACCATTCTCGGCGATCGGGACCGGGCCGCAAGAAGGAGGAAGGATCTTGTAAAGGGTGAGGCCCCAAGTCGTGATCGTCCGGGAAGGAGGGCGTCGATAGGTGCGAGTTGGCGGAAGAAGAACAATCGGACGGGAGACCACAGCGCTTATCTTGGTTGAGCCCCTAGATCGGTAATAGCTCTACTCGATCTTGCACTGTGGCGAAAGGTGACTAAAAGCTCCTCGGGGAGAACAAAGGGGAGCTCGACCTCGAAGTCGTTCGGAGGTGACGATCGAGGAGCTCGATATGCGGTGTCTTTGTACAAGTGTGTGCTGCTGAGTGCATCGCATCCTTGAGTTTATGCATGTTGTTCCCTTGCCTCGACCGAGGCGACCTAAGCGCTTTATAGGTCCTTGGCGATCTCGAGGCGGCGTCGGGTGGTTGTGCAGTGAGTTGGCGAGGCGATTAACCCTAGTTCCACGTGAGGGCGGCGAGATTCTTGGGAGTGGTTGACCCTACTTCCCACGGAGGCCCGCGAGGTTGGTGACTCTAGTTCCCACGTAGGGGATTTGTGAGTCGGTGGCGCTAGTTCCCACGCGGGGTAGAGAGGTCACGAAAAGGAGATTATCTGCTGGAGGCCGGCCAGGCGTCGGTCGAGGTCGCGAGTCGGCATGAGCTCGGAAAACTCTGCCAGAGCTCGGGGACCCGTCGAGCTCGGGAACAATCCTCTGAGCTCGGGGACGGCTTAAAACCCGAACTGGACATGTGTCGGGCGACCGATCCTATCCCCAACTTCTCGCCCGCGAGGCCAGCGCTCCAGACCTTCGTCCCCTCATGGCGGAGATGCCGAGTGTTCGAGACATCATCAAGACAATTTGGAGACAAACGGTAAAGCTCGAGTGTTTCAGCGCGACCATATCAGCACCAGCAGAGCCTCCCGGGCTCGGAGAGAGATCGAGTTCTCGAGCTCAACCGAGAGGGCGATCCCTCCTCGAAGACTTGGACTCAAACGCCTAGAGTCTCGGTGTTTCTTGAGCCTCGGGGCTGGTTGTCGAGGATCGGTCGTCTGACACATATCCAGTCCCAGGGCTAGGCCGTCCCAAGGCTCGAAGGGTGTTCCCGAGCTCGGACGGGGTCTCACCGAGCTCGGAGGATGGTTCGAGCTCGGGGAGCTCGAGCTCATGATGACTCCGTGACCTCTTGACCTCGGCGCCCTCGGCCGGCTTCGGCATGATAATCTCCTTTTTGTGTGTCCTCTCTCCCCTGCGTGGGAACTAGGGTCACCGACCCCTCTCTGTTCTCCTGCGTGGGAACTAGGGTCAACCACTCCCAGCAACTCCTGTTAGTTCCCCTGCTGAAAGACCATTTGGAGGTCTATCCTTGTGTCTGATGAGTAATTGACAAGTTTTGAGCTTGGTTTGATTTGAATTGAATTGGATTTGAAGCAATTTGAGTGTTGGTTGCTCTTCTTAGTGCTACCGGCCTAGGGGTAGTAGCACAGGACCATTGAGAGCAATTATGATCGATTAATAATTTTTGGGATAATCATTGAATATCTTTGTGTGCATTGCTATGTGAAAGGTTTTCCTTGTCTTTGATGGTTGCGAGGCGCGGTGCTGGAGTCATGGTGAGGCGGAGGATGGCCGGGACTAGGCGAGGCGTCGGAGGTCAGAACGGTTGGGAGATCGCGGGAAGATGATCGAAGGCGGAGTCCGGGCATGTCAAGAAGACAAGGAAGGAGATGATGCTAGCTAGATGCGCGTGGATCAATGAGGGCCGTCGGATTGAGTCTAGTTGATAGGTTAAGCGGGTCTAGGTAGTATGCTTTGAACCGTGCAAGAAAACCCGGTATGTGTGTGGGTTTTGGGTTAGCCCTTGCATGGCTGTGTGTGTGGGTTAATCCTAGCTCTTAGATGAGTGCTCTAGGGTTGAGGACTCATCCAAGGGAGAGTAGGTGGCCCAAGAGTAGTATAAATAGGGGTGGAGGGTAGCCTCCTCCTAGAAGGTTTTGAGGTTTTTGAATGCTCCTTTGAGCTTTGCCCACATGAAAGTGATGCTTTGTAACCTCTTCTTCCCGAAATGAAAGTTTTATCCATCCAACTCTGAATTTATTTTGCGCATTTACATTATGTCTTTACTTTCATAATTTAAATTCGACATTTATTTCCGCAATTACATTCTATAATTTACTTTCACGCAATTTGGATTTGCCTCCCTCCTTCTAAATGCTGTTGATCTTGGATGTTTTGAGTGTGTTCATATGGCTTTACATATCTTTTGCACTCTTGGATTGAGTAGAGAACATCTTTTCTTTCAAGTTCCAACTTTGTTGAACTTGTTCTTTGCTTGTAACATTTAGTGTTTGATTTTAAAAAATATAGAAAAATCCTTTTTAAGTGATTGTTCTTTGGAGGAGGTGCAGGACTCTGATATCCACCTGTAGAAAAGTTTTGGAGTTCACTTGTTGCACCGTTTGGCGCCATGAGGTGAAAACGAGCCCAAACTTTTTGCTCGATGTTCTTGGTATTGTGTTCTTGATTTTTCCTGTTTTTTTCTGTAAGGCTTTTGAGGAGAAATTTGGTGGAGTTCTTCACGACTCTTCTTCTCATAGGGTGAAACATTCTCAAATTTTTGTGAGCTCTGAAACCCACCAACCTCTGTTCAAATTGAGGACAATTTACGGAGATTACGCTTTGCTTTTACGAAAATGACTTTCGTGATTTGAATTGATCTCCTTTCTAAAAGCAAGAGTTGGATTGATTCCTCTTTATCTTGGACACTAGAAAACCAAGATTGTGACTCGAAAATCCCCACATATTTTATGGTACTTATCAATGCAAGCTAGGGGTACACATAGTTGTCTAGTTTTTGGGTTTTCACGATTTCCTTTGGCGATCTTATCGAGGTTTTTGTTGGAGTATTTTGAGGTTTTTGTTGGAGTATTTCCTTTGGCGATCTTTGTTGGGTTTTCACCCCCTCTTTTAGCTATCTAGATCCTTCACTGTGTAGGAACTAGGGTCAATGCCCCGTCAACACAGACACCCTCGGCGTCGGCCTCGAGATCGGCATGAAGGCTTTATAAAGCGCCCAGATTACAGTCGAGGAAAAGAGGAACAACACGTAGGAACCCAGGGGATGCGCGGACACATCTGCGAACACACTTGTACACCACACCATCCATCGAGCTCCTCGGTGCGTCACTTCTTACTGACCCAGGTCGAGCTCCCCTGTTCTCCCAGGAGCTTTTAGTCACCTTTCGCCTACAGGCAAGATTGGAGTAGAGCTATTACCTGACCTAGGGGGCTCGAACCAGAATAAGCGTTGTGCCTCCCGACCGATTGTTCTTCTTCCTCGAAGTGCGACTTAGGGCCTCACCCCTTTACACGATCCTTCCCCCCTTCTTTGCGGTCGTCGGTTCCGATCGTCGACACACTCTGTGACTTTCTTCACACAAATGGTGTCTGCAGTGCTAGTTGGGACACGTTGTGAAGAATTTTTAACTTGAGTCGAGCCAGTTGAAACACATACGGATATTAGTTAGGGCTCATATGAAGTCCATTCGGGATATTTGCCACTCAGTTTCACTCTCGACTTTTTCACACAAGCGGTCTGCGGTGCTAGTTGGGACATGTTGTGAAGAATTTTTAACACCGAGTTGGGCGGATTGAAACACATACATATGAGTTAGGGCACATATGAAGTCCATTCGAGTGTTTGTCACTCAGTTTCACTCTGTGAATTTTTACGCACGAATGGATGCTGTAGTGCTAGTTGGGACACGTGAAGAATTTTTAACACTTGACTTCAGGATTGATTGAAGCATACCCATATGAGTTAGGCGCATATGAAGTCCATTTGGGGTGTTTGTCACTCAGTTTCACTCTGTGACTTGTTTCGCACAAATGGTATCTGCGGTGCTAGTTCGGAAGCGTTATGAAGAATTTTAACACGAACCGGATGGATTCAGCATACGGATATTAGTTAGGGCGAATATGAAGTCCATTCGATGTGTTTGTCACTCGGTTTCACTTTCTGTGACTTATTCACACAAATGGTGTTTGTAGTACTAGTTGAGACCGTTTTGAGAATTTTTAACAACGAGTTGGGCGGATTAAAGCATCTGATTCGAAATGCATACAAGATCGCGGCAGCCATAGGAGGTGGTGTATCGGTTGCTAAGCGCAGCGTCCTTGAAGGCGATGGTCGGTGGTGAGCGTCGTCTCCTCTACCAATCGAGTTATCCCGCCCTCTCATCGAAAGATCGGGAATTCACTCCAGAGTTCACATCATGAGTTAGGGAGCATATGAAGTCGGTCGGGTGTTTGTCACTCGGTTTCACTCTGTGACTTTTTCGCACAAATGGTGTCTCTGATGCTAGTTGGGATCGTTGTGAAGAATTTTTAACACCGACTCGGATGGATTGAAATGCATACCCATATGAATTAGAGGAGCGCATATGAAGTCCACTCACGGTGTTTGTCACACAGTAGTTTCACTCTGTGACTTTTTTCGCACAAATGGTGTCTGCAGTGCTAGTTGGGACACGTTGTGAAAAATTTTTAACATCGAATCGGACAGATTCGAAATGCATACGGATATTAGTTATGGTGCATATGAAGTCCATTCGGTGTGTTTGTCACTCAGTTTCACTCTATGACTTTTTTCACACAAATGGTGTCTGTAGTGATAATTGGGATACGTTGTGAACAATTTTTAACACCGAGCTGGACGGATTCGAAACCCATACGGATATTTGTTAGGGCGCATATGAAGTCCATTCGAGGTGTTTGTCACTCAGTTTCACTCTGTGAAAACCGCACGAATGGAGTCTGCAGTGCAAGTTGGGACACGTTGTGAAGAATTTTTAACACCGAGTTGGACGGATTGAAGCTTCTCTGAGATAATAGTTAGGGCGCATATGAAGTCCATTCGGGTATTTGCCACTCGGTTTCACTCTGTGACTTTTTCGCACGAATGCGATCTGCGATGCAAGTTGGGATCGTTGTAAAATTTATAACAGGCTTCGGATGGATTGAAACACATACCCATATTAGTTAGGGCGCATATGAAGTCAATTCGGTGTGTTTGTTACTCAGTTTCACTCATTGACTTTTTCGCACATATGGTGTCACGTAGTCCTAGTTGGGACCGTTGTCAGAAATTTTTAACATCGAACCGAGCGGATTCGAAACACATACGGATATAAGTTAGAGTGCATATGAAGTCCATTCAGGTGTTTGTCACACAATTTCACTCTATGACTTTTCCACACAAATGGTTATGCGCAATGCTAGTAGGGACACGTTGTGAAGAATTTTAACACCAGTCGGAGGATTCTAAACACATACGGATATTAGTTAGGCACATATGAAGTCCATTGAGTATTTGCCACTCGGTTTCACTCTGTGACTTTTTATAGCAAGAATGGGTTTTGTAGTGCAAGTTGGAACCTTGTTGTAAAAATTTTAACACCGACTCGAACGGGATTCGAAATGCATACCCATAGGAGTCAGGGAGCATATGAAGTCCATTCGGGGTGTTTGTCACTCAGTTTCACTCTCTGACTTTTTTCGCACAAATGGTGTATGAAGTGCAAGTTGGGACACGTTGTGAAGAATTTTTGACACCGACTCGGACGGATTCAAAACGCATACCCATATGAGTTAGGGCGCATATGAAGTCCATTCGGGGTATTTGCCAACCAGTTTCACTCTGTGACTTTTTTCGCACAAATGGTGTCTGCATTGCTAGTTGGGACACGTTGTGAAGAATTTTTAAAACCGACTCGGGAGCGTTAAAGCATACCCATATGAGTTAGGGAGCATATGAAGTCCATTCCGGTGTTTGTCACTCAGTTTTGCTCTATGACTTTTTGCACAAATCATTATACGTAGTGCTAGTTGGGACACGTT
>JAYEVK010000249.1:0-146777 GCA_036346275.1 Otatea glauca | reverse complement strand
TGATAGGACCTGCATAGGAGGTGGTGGAGGTTTACGGTCATGAGTGTATCCGTCATAGTGATGTCCTCATCATCCTCCCCTTCTTGCATTTGAGTCGTCCTCGACTCAAGCTCATTGTTCTCTCCAAAATATGGCTTCAAATATGAAGAGTTGGAGATACGCCTTTCTTGAATAAACCATCAAGCATGGGAGGCGGCCAAGGTGGAGGCCGAAGTGATTTGTGTGATCGACTTGGCCCTGGTGGGGTTCGGTAAAGCCATGTAGATACGACCATCCTTGTGGATGTAGACGATGCAAAGGATGCCATGAAGTGTCGCCAAACTAATATAGCATTGGTCATATCCAGGATGAGCATGGTCTCATCACACTCCTTCCATCGATCAGGACCTTCTTGAGCCTCACGCTGTGTATAACAGGTCAAGTACTAGAGGAAACTTACCCGGATGTAGAACCCGGTTGGGGTGATCCGTTCTGTCGAAGGTGATTGGTACCTCGGACCACCTCAGATATTGGGGGGCCGCTGGTTCCACCGCATTGATCTCCCGAGTGGTAAGCTTTTGCTTCCACTTGGACTCGTATTTGGTGGAGCCCCCGTATATGTAGTTCAACTCGTGCTCGGGCTCTTGAAAATCGTCTTCGTCTGGGAGGTTTTTCTTATTTGCCGCCTCCTCCTTTGCTGGAGCCGGCAGCTTGTTGCTCTCCCGCGCAAAGCGTTTCATGGTGAAGCAGTCCTTGGCGGTGTGTTTTCCTTTAGGATGGAAAGGACAGATTGCTTCCATGACGGTGCTGTAATCAGGTCCTTCCCTCCGAATGGCTCGAGGCCAGACACGCTCAGCCACTGCGACTAATTCTTCGCCTTTTCGCTTCTTGTCTTTGTGCTTGGAGGACTCGGGCTTGTCACCCTTGTTCTTCTGATGCAGGCGATCTTCCTGGCGCTCGGCCAGGGCGTCTGAGGCCATGGCGTAGCGGTCGGCCAATGCGAACATCTCCTTCTCGGAGGTTGGCGGCTTCCTGGACATTTTCTTAATTAGATCAGGATCACTTACTCCTTTCTGGAAAGCTGCCACCACCACGGCTTCAGATACGTCCCTGATGGTGTTCTTCTTCTGCATGAAACACCGGATGAAATCCCTCAGCGTCTCGTCCTTTTTCTGGTGCAACTGGTACAGGTCCCATGGAGTTCCAGGCCTCTCGTAGGTGCCCTGAAAGTTGGCAATGAACTGATCACAGAAATCACTCCAGGAGTCCACCGTGTTTGCAGGGAGCCCCGTGAGCCATGCTTGAGTCAAGGGGTGCGATTGACCGGCAGATAGTTTGCCATGATAGTCTAGTTTCCTCCGGCGGCTTTAACTGCTAGGGCGTAGACCTGCAGCCAAACTTTTGGGTCTCGTTCCCCGTCGAATTTTACGATGCCCTTGGGGTTGAATCCTTTGGGCCATATCATTCGACGTAGTCGAAGAGTGAACGCCCGGATCCCGTCGATAGATCTCTCATCATGATGAGGGGGAGTCCGGCGTGGCGAGCCTCTGGCTCGGTGATGGTCATCGACACGTCAGGGCGGTGTACGGCGCGGCGAGTCCATGACTCGGCGTTCGTCGTCGCTCCTACCCTGGCGGCGGTGGTCTCTGCCGTCGTCGTGGTTATCATACCTTTGATCGCTTCGTCGATCGTGGCCAGTGCCGAAACGCTCGTAGTCGTTGTGGCATCCACGTCTTTCTTCCTCGTCCCGTTCCTGTCACCTGGCTATGATGTCCTGGCGGAGGTCGCGGTTGAGAATTCGGCGAGCGTCCCCGGCTGGTGGTGTGTGACGCCGACCACCGTATTCGACCGGTCGCAGCCGGGTTTCCGAGACACGAAGTTGCCGCATGGGAGCGCGAAAGCGCTTCACCCACCGGCTTTTCCTCGGTTCTCGCCGGATTGCCGCCCGTCACCATGGCCTTGATCTCGGCCACAATCGGGCTGCTAGGCTATCCGATGCAATCATCGGGTCCAGCCAGGTCGACGAGCCGCCTTGGAGGCGACGACGTTTTGCATTGGTGTGCGAAAGACGGATTGGTCCCCCAACTTTGATTGCATGATGTTTTCACGAACATTGCGGCCGAGCGATCGAAGAGATCTCATTTGTACCTCCTTACCCTTACGTCGACGATCTTCCTCCGCAGCTTCTTGGTCTTCTTGATGGAGATCGGTCATCTGCTCCTCGACCGTGAAGACGCCACGAACATCGCAGCAGTTCCTCATAATGCTGACTAGTTTTTCGGGTGAGTCAGAGCGGCATACATGAGACGGGTTGGCCTAATCTTCGCCAGATTGAATCTGGTTTTGGACCAGGCAGACAAGCTCTTCGTGCATATCTGCGTTGAACTCCAGGCTTTCGAAGCGGAAGGCTTGGCCAGAGACGAAGGTGGCGACGAATCCGCCGATTACTGCAATCGAGTCTACAGAAAAAAGATTGAAGCGCTTCCCCTACCTGGCGCGCCAACTGTCGACTTTTGCGGTCGGTAATGAATTTATGGGGTTGGATCTCGATCTCAAACTCGAAGGTCACATAAGACAGGGATTTTAGATGTGTCCAGCCCTCTGAATGGAGGTAATACCCTAACTCGTGGCCGGGATTATGCGATCTCGTTGATCTAGTGTTGCTCAAAGCGCAATATGCTCTGGGTGATATGTGGTGCTCTAGGCTCTATAGCTTGATCTCTTGTTGTTACTCGCCTCCCCTTATATACCGGAGGTGGTGCGCTTACGAGTCCCGACGGTTTGGAGATTCCGATCGGTTACAAGATTCTAATCGGTTAACAGAATAGAGTTTACATCTTTATCTACCCTATTAACGACTCGGATTACAACCATATCTATCATATCTAAATATATGTTCAACTATCTATGAGATGTACCCCCTTGCGCATGGCAACAGGGCCTGGTGCGGGAGACATCATCCTGGGCCTTCCTCTTGGGCTCATCCCTCGGACGTCTCTGGGCGGATCATGAGGGTACCCGGATCCTTATATTCCACAGTTCCCGAACTCGGGGAATTCAACTTACCACGGCCCGATCGCCCCACTCGATGTGGGGCTTCTTGGCGATCGGCTTCGGGGCATCTGGGGCCGGCCTCTTGCTCCCCTTCTTGCCCTTGCTTAGCCCGGGGAGCAGCAGCATTTGCTTGGCCGTATCCCGGAGCTCCTTGGTCTCCTACACGAGCTCATCACGGTTAATGCATGAGCCCGAGCTCTCGGGGCCAAAACCAAAGCAAGAAGCATTACCTCACTGCTCCGCCTCAAGATATTCTTGGGGACGTCACCATCGAGGTCGTAGGCGGTGGTGGCCTTCCCGAAGATCTCCTGCATCCTTGAGGCAATCCAGTCCGCCTTCGGTGCTGCGAGAAGCCAAAAGAGAACTGCTGAAAGCAGGAAACTTCGTGCCCGAAGAAGCTTGGGATTAAACAATGCTTACCTTTGTGACCTTCCCGGGTGACGTTGTGCTTCCCGGTGATCTCGAAGAAGGGGTTCAACCTCTTCCGCAGAGGGAACACCCGGCTTCGCAGGTAGTCGTAAACGACCGCCTGCCCCTTCAACCCGCGCGTCGCGCAGATGTGGATGAAGGCGACCGCCGCCTAGTCGGCCGCCGAGTCTTCGGGCTCCGGGGTTTCCCGCTTTCCGTCGACCGTGGAGCCATGGTATGCGAGGCCGCCCCCCTCGCCCTTCTTCAGATAAAACCACTTGATGGGGACGGCGATCCCGATCTTTCGGTGAGATAATGATACGTCGATTTGGAGGTGTTGATGGCACCGAATTTAAGGCTTCCTACCAAACAGGTTGGGAGCTTCGCAATCACAATGCCAAATCCACACAGATACAAGATCCAATGATTAATAGTTCCTGCAAGAAATCGAGAACCCGCAAGAACCAAGTATGAAGCAAACCGAAAAGGAAGTATTGAAATCCAACAAAGAGAACAAGTTAAGGTTATGTTTCTCGGCTCGGGCGGTCTAGTCGACACGCGCAAACACGAGGAGGGACGCAGACGGGGTCTACCAAAACACAACAAAACCTAAAAAACGAAGAACAGGGGTGAGAACCCAATATAAAGGGGTACCCACACAAGGGGGGGCGCCCAAGAGGGGTGTCGTAGCCAGGAGAGGGGCGCTGACGAAAGGAGGGGTGGAACCCTAAGAGTACATGGGCCTTGGGCCCAAAAGAAAGGTGGCGCAGCAACTAGAATTTCTGTCCTGTGAGATTGTTCCGTGATTTCCCTTCGCTCCAGGAGGATTTTGGCCTCGGGATCAGATCCATTGGAAATTTTATCTCGATACCTTTCAAACGAGTTGTCGAACATCGAAAACGGAGTTCGGATGTGGCCGTGACGTCCTTTTGAAGTACTACTGCTCCTGGATGGCCGAACCGGACTCGGCGACGAATTGGGCTTTATCTTGGGCTTTCCTTGGCGCGTGGGCTGTCCCCGGTGGAGTTCTTTACGTGCTGGTCCAGCAAAGGTGGATGGAAAGGACTTGCTTCCGGATTAAGCCCTCCAGAGGTCGTAGACAAAGTAGCGGGCGAAACAGCGACGGTCGGGGACGAATTAGCAGTCGTAGAGGAAGAAGGGGCAGCAGTTGTATCCTTGGTTGGGATGTCCTCATCACCACTTATCCGGCCACGGCCAGAGCGAGTCCCGGGTCGGGATCTGGAGAAAGGAGCAAGGGAGTCCCGCCGCAAAAAATAGAGACACCTAACGACGGGTCCTTGGCAAAAGGGACAAGGAATAGAAACGAAAGAACAAAGAGGGGGTGGGAAGGATGCCCAAGAACCCCTCGCAAAGATGAGCAAAGATAGAGAGGTGAGAAGAGAATTGGGTACCAAGTTCACAAGTTCGATCTTGAACTGCGCCAGGACCGTAGCCAAGAAGTCGCTCTCTGGGGTCCGCAGCTCGAAGAGCATGTATTGCTCCGTGCTCACGATCTCGTGCCCCAAGGTCTGCAGACGCTTTACACGGCCGAAGTCGCCAGTGAATCGTCCAAGCAACCCCAAGGTCTCCAGATCCTTCATCTGGTCCGCGGTGAGAGTCCTCTTCCCGAACTTCGCTATGGGATTGAGAAGAAAGGCAGGCACGACGGCGCAAAGGAGCAAGAGCAGAAAGGAAAGGGCAGAGAACACGGGCAATGGGGAAGAAAGGTTTCAAAGGGTGGAGTATCCCGGTTTTAAAGACGCCTCGACTGCTGATATTTACTGTCGCATTAAAAGATGTGCACGCGGTCAGTGGGCGACAACCGAGGCGCCACGCCCCTTCAAAAGCCTTGTGCAGGCGCGGCTCTTCGACATCCGCCAATCGTCCGCCCGACTTCTCCGCTCGCGAGGCCCGAACGCCTTCGGGCCCCCCTCGTCCCCTCGTGGCGGACAAGCCCGAGCATCCTTGACGTCATCAAGCCAATATGGAGACAAGACATCAAAGCTCGAGTATTCCCGATCGCAACCATATCAAAAGCACACATGGGGGGCCTCCCCCGAGCACAGAAAGGAGCTCGGGAGTTCCCGAGATCAACCAAGGGGGGCGATCCCTCCTCGAGGACTTTAGACTCAAGAACGCCTAGAATCTCAGACCGTTTCTTGAGCCTCGGGGGCTGGTTGTCGGGGATCGGTCATCCTGACACGTGTTCGGGCCCCCCACGGGGCTTTAGGACATTTTCACCGAGCTCGGAGGACTGTTCCCGAGCTCGGGCGGAGGTCTCCCCGAGCTCGGGGGACGATTCCCGAGCTCGGGCAAGGGTGTCCTCGAGCTTATGCTGGCTCCCACGACCTCCTTGACCTCGGCGCCTTCAATCCGACCTCCAGCAAAGTATTCCCCTCTCTTGCGTGACCTCTCTCCCCTGCGTGGGAATTGGGGTGACCAACTCCTATCAGATCTCCTGCGTGGGAACTCGGTCAACCGCTCCTGTCAGATCCCCTGCGTGGGAACTAGGGTCCAGCGACTCCTGTCAAGTCCCCTGCGTGGGGACTAGGGTCAATGCTCCTGTCAACTCACATACATCGCCCGACGTCAGCACTCGAGATCAACGCCCAGGGGTCTATAAAGCACCAGACTACCCCGGTCAAAGAGGGGGACCGAGACCCGCCAACGGACAAGCAAAGACAACGTAAGGCAACACCAACATGCGCAAAGCCACAACCGAACACGCAGCAAGAACCTCAAGAGATACTCTCATACGCCGCACCACCTCGTCGAGCTCCCCCTCGGCCACCACTCCCGATTGGCCCCGAGGTCAAGCTCCCTGTTCATCCTCCCCCGAGGAGCCTATTAGTCATCTTCCGCCTACAAGCAAGACTGGACTAGAGCTATTACCCGACATAGGGGACTCGAACCAGTATAAACTCTGTGTCTCCCCTTCTTCCTCGAGCTATGTGCCTGCCGACTCTCCCTCCTTCCCGAACGAGCACGACTTGGGGCCTCACCCCTTTACACGATCCTTCCCCCCTCTTTGCTGTTGACGGTCCCGATCATCGACACCGCACACTGCTGCGCTCGGCGCGCTACCTGCAAGATCTCCGCAGGCATGTCGCCCGATCGATACGACCTAGTGGTTTCCACATCGGGGACCTGGTCTTAAGACAAATCCAGGACCGGTCCAACACTAACAAGCTGTCCCCGCTGTGGGAAGGCCCCTACAAAGTTGTTTCAGCAAGTCCGCGGGAGCTTACCGACTAGCAACCCCCGATGGCAGGGAGCTCACGAACTCGTGGAATGTAGATTAGCTTCGGAGGTTTTATACCTGATGCTCCCCCTCCTTTTGTTTTTCGATAAGATGCTTTCCCTTATCATCATGCTTGTCTCTCGTATCTTGGGCAACGCGACCCGGGCCGTGGCTCGGACACTTACCTCCGGGGGTCGAATACGCGGTAAGCCGGTACTCATCGCAGTAAGCCAGCTATCCCCCAGTCGCAGGATCCATCCAGAAGGTCACGCCTGTGGGCTCACCGGCCTCGAGATACTCGAGTCTCGGCCCTTGGGACCCTCACTTGAGCTAGCATGGCGGTCCCGTGGTTCACCTCCGGGGGTCGAATGTGCCATAGGCCGATTCTCTTCGCAGAAGTTTACCATCCCCGCACAGTGGCACGGGGATCGGACTGCCACCGTAAGGGCTTCAAGCTAAGGGGCTCGGCCTGGTTTTTATTCACGATAAAATGCACTGCATTATCGTCTCTTGTTTCCTCTTATGTTTTTTCCGCGTCTCGAGCAAATGTGTCTAAGGGTCGTGGTGCGAAGGATCGACACCAGGGGGTCAAAACCACAGTAAGCCGATTCTCATCGTGCTAAGCCGACCTCCCCCTGTAGCAAAGTCCCCGATCTCGAGATGCGGGAACCTCGGCCCGCGCGCCCCTCTCTCAAGCTAAGATCTTGTAACTCGCCTTCGGGGGTCGAAGTACGCAGTAAGCCGATTCTCATCGTGGTAAGCCGACCATTCCCCCGTCGTAGGACATGAGCCCGAGATCGCCCTCGCTTCGGGGGCGCCCAGGTCTTCAACTCTTATGTCACCACACTCCGGCCCAATCCGGGTATGGGCCCATGATAGAAATCCTCCTTCATCTCCGGTACTAACCTTTCTCAGCCTCTCAAGGAACGTGACGTGAGGTCACGGTCCGAAGTTTCAGGTTCTTCCACCGAAGATCGCGTCGTTTCAAGACCTCAGGCTTGAGGCTCCGTCTGTTTTACTTTCGACCGAAAGTCTTCTTTTTCCTATAATAAAACGTCTCGAGCGACGCGACATCGCGGCGTGACCATAAGGGCAACCATAAGATCACGCGGCGAGCTCCTCGGCCTCGAGACGTATTCTGCGTGTTCTCTTTTGTAGCGCCCAAGGTCGCGTTCTCTAGGTTCACCTCGGGATGCCCCAGCCGCATTAAGTCGATCGTTATCGGGATAAGCCGGCCATTCCCCGTGCTACCAACTAGAGAACGTTCTCAAAGGGCGCCCCGAGCCAGATGCATTCCCGGGCTCGGAGGTTGCAGTTCCTAAATTCACCACCGGGGACATTTCCAGTCGCGATAAGCCGCCCTGCCGCAATAAGCCGACTATACCCCCGTGGCCAAGTAGGCCAGGTTTAAATTTTTGAAACCGTCCTCTGAGGGAGCCCCGAGCTTGAACATTCCCGAGCTCGGCGGACTGGACCCAAGGCCCAAACCTGGCCCGAGCCTGAGCAATTCCGGGCCAACTAGTCCGAGTCGTGCCCGAGCCCGAGCAGTTCCGGGCTCGGTCGACCTCGGTTAACCTGACCTCGAGTTTTCCCGGGGTCAGCCGGCTCGACCTAAAATATACAGGTAAGACCTGCCTCCCTTTCCATTGATGCTCGCATCTCGAGCAACGTGATCTCGCGCCGTGACCATAAGGACCGCCTCTGGGAGGTCCATGCTACTGCTGTAAGCCGATTCTCATCACTTTAGGGCTCCCTCCTATCATAGGTTCAGACCAAAGGTCACACGGAGAAACTACCTGACCTCGAGACGCGTTTGTGTTAGCTTTTCTTGTATGTATCTTGCGTGTTTTTTTTGTAGCGCTAAGGTCGCGTTCTCTAGGTTCACGTCGGGATGCCCCGGCCGCAGTAAGTCGATCGTTACCGAGATAAGCCAGCCATTCCCCATGCTGCCAACCAGAGAACGTTCTCAGAGGGCGCCCCGAGCCTGATGCATTCCCGGGCTCGGAGGATGTAGTTCCTAAATTCACCACCGGGGATGTTTCCAGTCGCAATAAGCTGCCTTGCCGCGATAAGCCGACTATACCCCCGTGGCCAAGTAGGCCAGGTTCGAATTATTGAAACCGCCCTCTCAGGCAGCCCCGAGCTTGAGCATTCACGAGCTCGGCGGACTGGACCCGAGGCCCAAACCTGGCCCAAGCCTAAGCAATTCCGGGCCGGCCAGTCCGAGTCGTGCCCGAGCCTGAGCACTTCCGGGCTCGGTCGACCTCGGTTAGCCTGATCTCGAGTAGCTCTGAGATCAGTCAAACTAATCCACATGATTTGGGTCGAAGGCAATGGCTCGCCCGACAGGCCCCCCGGCTATGTGTGCTCCATGCGTCCCAATCCGACGTCGCTCGAACTCTTCTACGAAGCGAGCTAAGCAAGCCTACGAAGGCAATCAGGAGCGAAAATCGAACTAAGTCATCTAAAAACGCAATTTCAAATCTTGGGGCGACAAAATACAATTATTTTTATAAGTGGTGCAATTCTTTTGCCCCCCTTCCTATCTATTAACCTATTTTTCCTAGTCTACAGACATCTCCCGAGCAAGCTTCTCCTGCTCAAGGTCGGAGACTCTCCTTCAAAGACTAAAGACTCACCTCGGCGTTGTCAACCCGACAAGGCCGCCCGAGTTGGGCCAGGTGCTCTTCCCAGCCTGGGCCACCCGGGCCAGCCTCTCCTCAAGCCCGGTGGCCTTCACCTCAGACGCGGTGGCCTTCGCTTCTACCTCGGCCTCCCGCGACTCAGTTTCAGCGGCCCTCACTCCCGCCTCAGTCGCCTTCGCCTCGGCCTCGGTGGTCCTCTCCTCCAGCTCGGCCGCCCTCTCCTCGAGCGCGGCCGCCTATGCCTCGGCCCTGGTCGCCCTGGCCTTGAGCTCGGCCACCTCGGCCTCGAACTCCGGCAGAGGCCTTCCCGAGGCAATGAGAGCTTGTCGAGCCGCTCAAGACTGCCACCTCCTCGCTGCAGCCTCCGCCTCTGACGCGCTGTGGGCAGATCACCCACCGCACTGGAGCCCTCCACCTCCTTCGCCATGGCCGCAGTACTGAGCGGACGACGCGATCCTGTAGCTCTCCTCGCAAGCCATGAAGGATGTCTCGAGGTGCTCCCGGAGCTCTTGCGCCTCTTACCACGCAGCCTTCGCCTTCGAGCGAGCACCAGAGAGCTCGAGCTCAAGGCGCTGAACCATCGCCATCGCGCTCGTGCGGTTCTCGTCGAGAACTGCCTGCGCCTTCTGCCGAACGTGGGCGAGGGTCTCCTCCGCCTTCTTCCGCTCCTCCTCAACGGCTTTTGAGAGCGTTGTGGCGTGGGTGCCCCTCTCAAGGTTCAGCTCCCACTCGACCTCTCGGGCCTCGCGCTCCCGCTCGGCCTCGACAGTCTGCGCGAGCTCGAGAGTTTGAGCCTCTTTTAGCCACTCGACTTCCTCTCGCCCGCGCGCCGCGTCGGCCTCGAGTTCGGCGACTGATGAGGACATCAATACCAACGATACATCCATGCCTACACAAGATACATCCACGCCTACACAAGTACCACTTGTTACTGGTCCTATTACTTGTGCTCGTGCTCGTCAACTTAATCATCAGGTGAGTTCACTCTTGAGTTCATGTCCATCATGTTTAGACCGTGGAGACGTGTGCACTCTTGTTTTGCTTAGGAACCAAGGAGAGGACCGAAAGGGAAACGGATTCGCAGCAGCTGGATTCGGACTGCAGACAAAGACCAACTTGTGACGGACGCCACGGTCGCATATGGACTCGGATTGGGGCGTTCAAGTACTTCGATGATTTCTGATGAAGTCTATTTTCATATTTATCCGGACTCATGTCCATATCTGTTCCGAGGCGGCTGCAATCCTCAAATTACTATCGAGAGGTTTTTTTGTTCAGGGTGCTGCGCCACCATATTTTGGCCCAATGGGCCGTGTATCAAGTTGGGTCCATTAGGGGCGCATCCTAGGGTTGGAGCTCGACCCCAACACCCTTGTGGTCGACCCTTCCACGTTTATAAACCCCTTAGCCGCCACCAGGAACACTTGGGTTTTGTTTAGATCAAGTTTAGCTCTCGCTACTTGCTTGTAAGCGCACGTGCTGCATTAGCCGCCCGTCTTCTTATCTTCGGAACCCCACCTTATTGGAGATTGAGATCGAAACCTTCTTTTACATCTAATAATTCAGTACTTGTTCTACTTGTTTTTGCTAGTTCTTCGATTGCTTGCAGGACGAGTGCCCTAGTGGCCGGGGTGTTGCGCTCCACAAGATCGCGGCAGCCATAGGAGGTGGTGTATCGGTTGCTAAGGCGCAGCGTCCTTGGAAGGCTGTAGTCGGGCTGATGCACACAAGACAGCCCCGATCTTCCGGTGAGGGGATAACTTCGATTTGGCGGAGGATGACTTTGACGATCCGGCTACGAACCACACAAGGATAAGCGCCTGCAATCGCTAAACCACACTCCTCGTCGTTATCAACCGTGCCAAGAACACGGATGACCTGACCACGAAGGTCTATTCTTGCGAGCAATCGAAGAACTAGCAAGAACAAGGATGAAGCACACACTCAAGTTGAGGTTTCGAAACTTGTTTACTGCTGCTCTAGCCGAGTCAGGAGAACAAGGATAAAGTTCCACACATGGGTAACTGATGAGGACATCACTATGACGGATACACTCATGACCTTACCTCCACCACCTCCTATGCAAGGTCCTATCACAAGGGCACGCTCACGGCAGCTAAATCAACAGGTGAACTCGTTTCTCGGGTGGCATAATTATATTTTAGAGGATAGACCACTGCATAATAATGTGCTTGTGCTTAGGAATCATGGCTTAGAGCTGCAAGGACGTCATTCCTCATCACTACAAGCTAGAGTACAAGGTATTCCCGAGAAGGAAGCCAAAACGTCCACCCAGGAGCAGTCCACCTTCCACTGGCCATAACTATTGCATATGGAGCCCGTTCGGGATGAGTGAGTACTTGATTAAAAGATAAATTCGTGCTCTTTCCAACGGATCTGGCCTCATCATCAAATTCCACTCGAGCTGGCCACAGCAGTCAAAATAGTGCGACGGTCTCTGTCTTTTAGGGTGCTGTGCCACCATAATTTTGGGCTGAGTTCCCATGTAATTAAAGTGGCGTGAGACCAACTCCTAGCAGCCATCCTTGGCTATATATATTGGACAAGCCCCTATCTATCTCCTTAGGTTTTGATTTGAGAATAGTTACCCATGTGTGGAACTTTATCCTTGTTCTCCGACTAGGCTAGAGCAGCAGAAACAAGTTTCGAAACCTCAACTTGAGTGTGTGCTTCATCCTTGTTCTTGCTAGTTCTTTGATTGCTTGCAAGAATAGACCTTCGTGGTCAGGTCATCCGTGTTCTTGGCACGGTTGATAACGACGAGGAGTGTGGTTTAGCGATTGCAGTGTGCTTATCCTTGTGTGGTTCAGAGCCGATCACAAAGTCATCCTCCGCCAAATCGGGTTATCCTCACCGAAGATCGGGCCGCCTTGTGCGCGCATTTGGTATCGATCAACGGTTGACCGTGAGTTCTTGTATCTAGTTTAGTTGTTTCATTTCGTTTCTCCTAGAGTCCAGAAAATTTGCCCCACAAAAAATTTGTTCTCCGCTGTCCAAACCCTTTTGTGCCTTTCAATTAGTTAATTTTGTTTTTTGCTAAATTGAGTTTGCGTCCGTTCTAGTATTGTCTTGTTGTTGTTCATCTTGTTCATCTGCCCACATCAAAATCCATTCCTAAAGTCCAAAAAAAAATTCCATCTCGGGCAGAATCTGTCCATCTCTGCAACCACCACCAAAAACACCATAAATCACACTTCCCTTATCCTTTTTGAGTGAAACCAAAAGGAGCCGATCCGTGACTTAGTATTCTATGTTGATGCCAATTTTCACATCCATACTTACAAGCACGAGAAATCTGTGAATGTTTCAATAAGACCTAATTGCTGTCCTGAAATCTGCATCTGTGTGCAATTGAAAAATTCGTGCAAAATTCTCAGTTGAATTTCAGAACGTTTGTCCAAAAGAAAAGTTGTTGCAAAAGCCATCAGGAAGAAAAAAAAGAAAAAAAGAATCTTTGAAAAAGGCACTTGACCGCAAAATACCGACTGCTGTTCGGTGGACAAAAATCAGCAAAATACAAAGTTGGATCCATCTTGTGCTCCCAAGTTGCAAATTGCATATGCTTGAATTTTGTTGTGTTTACCACTTGTATCCACTGCCATACCTTTTGTTTTAGCCTAATATCCATCTTTGTTTGATCAGCAACATAGGCTAATTGCTAGTTTCGAACACTTATTCAATTCTATGCAAATTCTGAGATTGGCTGATTGTTTTCCGTTGCTACTCATTATAAAGCCTTTCCGAGCTCCACTTTTTACTAACCATACAGGTGATAAGTCTTGCAATCGCTTTACTCACACTTGAGATCGGTTTATCACGAACCAGCCACCGGATTGCACCCCTTGCTGCACTTGTAAGAATTGGTAAGAGCTTGGTGAGAGCAAGAGAAAGAGACACTTGATCTTTTCAGCAAGTAGTAGTGATAGGTAACTACATATCTTTGTGTGTTTTCCTGTTTATTACTAACCATGGCAGATGATAATGGAAGCATTGAGGAAAACCAAGCTGAAATTCTCACACCCCGCACGAGAGGAATCATGCAACACTTGACACGATTGCTCAACACACATGCTGAGAAATACGACAATGCTATGGCTGAGATCAACAACAACCTTGCGACACTTCGTGATCGTATTGATCGTCTTGATGGACGACAACCACCACATGCTAATCAAGCCAATCATGCATCAAGACAAAATGGAGCACCAGGACGTCGTACCCCACTTACTGCCTGCTCTTGGACAAATGGGGTAGAAGAAGAGAACAATTGCATTGCTGATACAAAGGACGATGATGTTTTTAACTCCCACAATGATCATCGGCGCCTTCGACACAATCGACAAGGTATGGGTAGAAATCAGCGTGAACAACGGGAGGTACGTGATGATCCATTAGGAAAGATTAAATTTACAATGCCTCCATTTGCTGGAAAGTTCGATCCTAATGCATATATTAATTGGGAGATAGCGGTAGACAAAGAATTTGCAAAGTATGGTTTATCTGAAAACCAAAAGATTAGTGCTGCAGTCAAAGTGTTAACGTCAGATGCAATATATTGGTGGAAGCATATATCTAGACAAGATAACGAACCTAAAACTTGGAATGCCATGAAAAAACTTATGAGAGATGATTATTCAAGAAAGGCGTATCTCCAACTCTTCATATTTGAAGCCATATTTTGGAGAGAACGATGAGCTTGAGTCGAGGACGACTCAAATGCAATAAGGGGAGGATGATGAGGACATCACTATGACGGATATACTCATGACCTTACCTCCACCACCTCCTATGCAAGGTCCTATCACAAGGGCACGCTCACGAGCTAAATCAACAGTGAACTTCGTTTCTCGGGTGGCATAATTATATTTTAGAGGATAGACCACTGCATAATAATGTGCTTGTGCTTAGGAATCATGGCTTAGAGCTGCAAGGACGTCATTCCTCATCACTACAAGCTAGAGTACAAGGTATTCCCGAGAAGGAAGCCAAAACGTCTACCCAGGAGCAGTCCACCTTCCACTGGCCATAACTATTGCATACGGAGTCCGTTCGGGATGAGTGAGTACTTGATTAAAAGATAAATTCGTGCTCTTTCCAACGGATCTGGCCTCATCATCAAATTCCACTGAGCTGGCCACAGCAGTCAAAATAGTGCGACGGTCTCTGTCTTTTAGGGTGCTGTGCCACCATAATTTTGGGCTGAGTTCCCATGTAATTAAAGTGGCGTGAGACCAACTCCTAGCAGCCATCCTTGGCTATATATATTGGACAAGCCCTATCTATCTCCTTAGGTTTTGATTTGAGAATAGTTACCCATGTGTGGAACTTTATCCTTGTTCTCCGACTGGCTAGAGCAGCAGTAAACAAGTTTCGAAACCTCAACTTGAGTGTGTGCTTCATCCTTGTTCTTGCTAGTTCTTCGATTGCTTGCAAGAATAGACCTTCGTGGTCAGGTCATCCGTGTTCTTAGCCCGGTTGATAACGACGAGGAGTGTGGTTTAGCGATTGCAGGCGCTTATCCTTGTGTGGTTCGTAGCCGGATCGTCAAAGTCATCCTCCGCCAAATCGAAGTTATCCCCTCACCGGAAGATCGGGCCGTCTTGTGCGCGTCAGTAACTATTCTCAAATCAAAACCTAAGGAGATAGATAGGGGCTTGTCCAATATATATAGCCAAGGATGGCTGCTAGGAGTTGGTCTCACGCCACTTTAATTACATGGGAACTCAGCCCAAAATTATGGTGGCACAGCACCCTAAAAGACAGAGACCGTCGCACTATTTTGACTGTTGTGGCCAGCTCGAGTGGAATTTGATGATGAGGCCAGATCCGTTGGAAAGAGCACGAATTTATCTTTTAATCAAGTACTTACTCATCCCGAACGGACTCCGTATACAATAGTTATGGCCAGTGGAAGGTGGACTGCTCCTGGGTGGACGTTTTGGCTTCCTTCTCGGGAATAACTTGTACTATAGCTTGTAGTGATGAGGAATGACGTCCTTGCAGCTCTAAGCCATGATTCGTAAGCACAAGCACATTATTATGCAGTGGTATATCCTCAAAAATATAATTATACCACCCGAGAAACGAGTTCACCTGTTGATTTAGCTGCTTGCGCTGCGTTCCCTTGTGATAGGACCTTGCATAGGAGGTGGTGGTGGTGAGGTCATGGTTGTATCCGACATAGTGATGTCCTCATCATCCTCCCTTCTTGCATTTGAGTCGTCCTCGACTCAAGCTCATCGCTCTTCCAAAATATGGCTTCAAATCAAATGTTAAAAGTGGACTAACCCCAAAATCTGCAGTAACTCAAGTTTATAAGCATTATCATTAATTCGCTCAAGCACTTTGAAAGGACCATCAGCTCTAGGCATTAATTTAGACTTTCGTAGTTAGGAAATCTTTCTTTCCGCAAATGCAACCAAACAAGATCACCAGGTTCAAATGTCAATTCCTTTCTACCATGGTTACCAAAGAACCCTATATTTCTCACCATGCGCTCTATATTTTCTTTTGTGGTCTTATGCAATTTAAGAACAAATTCAGCACGTCTCTTTGCATCAAAGTTTACCTTCTCCAAGATGGTAAAAGCAATAGATCAATTGGAGCACGAGGGTTAAAGCCATACACAACCTGAAATGGAGTCATTTTTGTCGTAGAGTGCAATGTACGATTATAGGCAAACTCCACATGAGGTAGGCATTCTTCCCATATCTTCAAATTCTTCTTTAGAACAGCCCTCAACATGGTTGACAAGGTTCGATTCACCACTTCAGTTTGGCCATCGGTTTGAGGGTGACATGTGGTAGAGAACACTAGCTTTGTCCCTAATTTGCTCCATAAAGTTCTCCAAAATGGCTCAAGAACTTGGCATCACGATCTGAAACAATAGTACAAGGCATACCATACAAACGAACAATTTCTTTGAAGAATAAATCAGCAATATGAGTGGCATCATCGCTCTTGTGGCATGGAATGAAATGTGCCATTTTAGAGAATCGGTCCACAACAACAAAATACTATCCTTCCCTTCTTTGTTCTAGGCAATCCTAAAACAAAGTCCATAGATATATCTTCCCAAGGAACACTAGGAACAGGGAGCGGCATGTACAAACCATGTGGGTTTAGATGAGACTTAGCTTTTGGCATGTAGTGCAGCGTGCAACAAAGCGATCGACATCACGCCTCAGCTTTGGCCAAAAGAAATGTTCAGCCAAGACATCCTCCGCCTTTTTAGCTCCAAAGTGTCCCATCAATCCTCCTCCATGCGCCTCCTGTAACAACAAAAGACGAACGGAGCTAGCTGGAATGCATAGCTTGTTAGCTCTAAACAAGAATCCATCATTGTTAACAAATTTGTGCCAACTTTTTCCATTTTTACAATTTAGCAAGACTTCTTTGAAATCATTATCCTGAGCATAGAGATCTTTTATGGTTTCCAAGCCAAAATTCTACAATCAAGTTGAGACATCATTGCATATCTTCTAGACAATGCATCAAGAATCACATTATCCTTCCCTTTCTTGTATTTGATGACATAAGGAAATGATTCAATGAATTCTACCCACTTAGCATGTCTACGGTTCAGTTTGCTTTGACTACGAATATGCTTAAGTGCCTCATGATCAGAATGTATGACAAATTCTTTAGGCCATAAGTAATGTTGCCACGTTTCTAAAGATCGCACAAGAGCATACAATTCTTTATCATACGTAGAATAATTCAGAACAGGCCCACTTAATTTTTCACTGAAATAAGCAACAGGTTTACCTTCTTGTATCAATACACCACCAATTCCAATACCGCTTGCATCACATTCAAGTTCAAAGGTCTTACCAAAATCTGAAGTTGAAGTAATGGTGCATTTGTGAGCTTTTCTTTTAAAAGATTAAAGGCAGCTTCTTGCGCTTGCCCCAATGGAAGGAAACACCTTTCTTTGTCAATTCATTCAATGGTGCAGCGATGGTGCTGAAATCCTTCACAAAGCGCCGATAGAATCCAGAAGTCCGTGAAAGCTCCGCA
Source organism: Otatea glauca (assembly GCA_036346275.1). Classification (NCBI taxonomy): domain Eukaryota; kingdom Viridiplantae; phylum Streptophyta; class Magnoliopsida; order Poales; family Poaceae; genus Otatea; species Otatea glauca. The sequence goes on along the minus strand of JAYEVK010000249.1, from coordinate 129,410 downwards.
TTTGTGTGACCGTGCTTGAGTCGGCCAACTCTTGATTGCTTCAATCTTGGCTTCATCAACCTCAATTCCTCATGTGTCACAACATAGCCAAGAAACGAGACTCGATCGGTGCAAAGGAGCACTTCTCAAGGTTACCAAACAAATGTACATCTCTCAAAGCATTAAAACATCATGTAAATGTTCAATATGTTCAGAAAGAGACTTGCTATAGATCAAAATGTCATCAAAGTAGACCACCACAAATTTTCCAATAAAAGCACGTAAAACTTCATTCATCAATCGCATAAACGTGCTAGGTGCATTAGTCAAACCGAAAGGCATAACTAACCACTCATACAAGCCAAATTTAGTTTTGAACGCTGTTTTCCATTCATCCCCAAGTTTCATTCTAATCTGGTGATATCCACTTCTTAAGTCAACTTTCGAAAACACAATAGAGCCACTCAGTTCGTCTAGCATATCATCCAACCTAGGAATAGGGTGACGATACCTAACAGTTATATTATTGATAGCTCTACAATCCACACACATTCGCCATGATCCATCTTTCTTAGGTACTAAAAGCACAGGAACAGCACAAGGACTAAGGCTTTCTCGAACGTACCCCTTGTCGAGCAAGTCTTGCACTTGACGTTGTATCTCCTTAGTCTCCTCTGGATTGGTCCTATATGCTGCTCGGTTTGGTAATGTTGCTCCTGGAATCAAGTCAATTTGATGTTCAATTCCCCTCAAAGGTGGCAGCCCCGGGGGTACCTCATTTGGAAACACATCCTCATACTCCTGCAAAAGGTTAACAATAGCAGAAGGCAAAGAAACAGGTATATTTTCGAATGAAAACAAAGTCTCTTTGCAAATCAAAGCATAGCATCCAACATTACATTCTATCATGTCAATTAAATCAGATTTTGTAGCTAGCATGACAGCACCCTTTAACTTGATTTCAGCTCTCTTAGAATTGGATTCTTTCTTCTTTGATTGTGCTAATTCTTTGGTTCTAATCTGATTTTCACTTTTAGCACTCTCCTTCTCTCTTTCAGCTTTCTCTAAGTCATCTTTCAAAATTGCAGCGGGGGACATGGGAAGCAAAACAATTTTCTTTCCTTTATGCATAAAAGTGTATTGGTTAGTTCTACCATCATGAGAAGTATTTTTATCATATTGCCAAGGTCTACCTAACAGCAAAGAGCATGCTTGCATAGGTACAACATCGCAATCAGCATGATCATGATATGAACCAAGAGAAAAATGCAATCTCACCATTCTTGTTACCTTCAATTTTCCACTTGAGTTGAACCATTGAATGTGGTAGGGATGTGGGTGTTGTGTTGTGGTCAAGCCAAGCTTCTCAACCATCTCCATGCTTGCAAGATTATTGCAACTCCCTCCATCAATGATAACTCGCACTGAACGCTCATTGATGACAAATTTTGTTTGGAACAAGTTATGACGTTGGTTCTGTTCAGCACTCTCTATTTGCACACTAAGGACACGCTTCACAATGATGCTCATGTATCTTTCTGAAATTTCAGCACCCAAATGCTCCTCCTCATGTTCACCCCCTTGATCTTCACCTGCGAGGTCAAGAACAACTAAAGCAAAATCTTCTTCAACGTCACTAGCAGAAGTGTACTCACCATCTTCCCGAACAATTAAAGCACGCTGACTTGGACAATCACGCATCATGTGTCCAAATCCTTTGCATCGATGGCATTGCACGTCGCGTGTACGACCTGTGGATGCAATTGAAGAAGAATTCTTTGTGTCGGAGATATGTGATGGAGTGGAAGTAGAGGCAGCAGGACGCCCACGGTTGGAGGGTGGAAGTGCTCGTCCCGAAGTAGTGGATGGAGCCTTTACTTGCACTTGGCTTGGTCGTGACGAAGAAGAGCCTCCAAAGTTCCCTCTCATCTTGGAATGTCGCCCTCAGATTTCCCTTTCACTTTGCAAGCAAGATGAAATAAACGAGTGATGAGTTGTATTCTTTATAATCAAGTATGTCCTGAATTTCACGGTTAAGTCCACCTAGAAATCTAGCCATCTTAGCATCTTCATTATCTTCCAAACCACACCGCAACTCACAAATTTGCATTTCTTGATAATACTCCTCTACAGATTTATTTCCTTGATTTAAACGTTGTAATTTATTGAGCAAGTCACGAGCATAGTAAGAAGGAACAAATCTGGCCCTCATCATTCTTTTCAAAGCATTCCATGTTCTAGGTATGTTGTTATGATTTCTACATGTATCATTCCACCAAATGGAAGCAAAATCAGTAAATTCACTAGTAGCAGCCCTAACTCTTCTATTTTCAGGAAATTCATAGCAAGCAAATTTTTGTTCTACTGCTAATTCCCAATCAAGATAAGCATCCGGGGCATACTTTCCAGCAAATGGAGGCATTGTAAATTTAATCTTTCCTAATGGATCATCACGTACCTCCCGTTGTTCACGCTGATTTCTACCCATACCTTGTCGATTGTGTCGAAGGTGCCGATGATCATGATCATTGTGTGAGTTGAAACCATCATCGTCCTCTGTATCAGCAACGTAGTTGTTTTCTTCTTCTTCTACCCCATTTGCCCAAGAGCGGGCAGCAAGCGGTGTTCGATGTCCTGGTGCACCATTTTGTCTTGGTTCATGATTGACCTGATTGGCAGCATGTGGTGGTTGTCGTCTATCAAGACGATCAACACGTTCACGAAGTGTCGCAAGGTTGTTGTTGATCTCAGCCATAGCATTGTCGTGGTTCTCAGCATGCACATTGAGCAAGCGTGTAAAGTGTTGTATGATTCCTCTCGTGCGGGTGTGAGAATTTCAGCTTGGTTTTCTTCATAGCTTCCATTGTCATCTGCCATGGTTAGCAATAAACAAGGAAACACACAAAGTATATAGTTCCCTATCACTACTACTTGCTGAAAAGATCAAGTGTCTCTTTCTCTTGCTCTCACCAAGCTCTTACCAATTCTTACAAGTGCAGCAAGGGTGCAATCCGGTGGCTGGTTCGTGATAAACTGATCTCAAGTGTGAGTAAAGCGATTGCAAGACTTATCACCTGTATGGTTAGTAAAAGTGGAGCTCGGAAAGGCTTTATAATGAGTAGCAACGAAAACAATCAGCCAATTTCAGAATTTGTATAGAATTGAATAAGTGTTCGAAACTAGCAATTAGCCTATGTTGCTGATCAAACAAAGATGGATATTAGGCTAAAACAAAAGATATGGCAGTGGATACAAGTGGTAAACACAACAAAATTCAAGCATATGCAATTTGCAACTTGGGAGCACAAGATGGATCCAACTTTGTATTTTGCTGATTTCTGTCCACCAGACAGCAGGTCGGTATTTTGGCCGTATCTTTTAGTCAGGTGCCTTTTTTCAATGATTTTTTTGGTTTTCTCCTGACGGCTTTTGCAACAACTTTTCTTTTGGACAAACGTTCTGAAATTCAACTGAGAATTTTGCACAATTTTTCAATTGCACACAGATGCAGATTTCAGGACAGCAATTAGGTCTTATTGAAACATTCACAGATTTCTCGTGCTTGTAAGTATGGATGTGAAAATTGGCATCAACATAGCATACTAAGTCATGGATCGGCTCCTTTGGTTTCACTCAAAAGGATAAGGGAAGTGTGATTTATGGTGTTTTTGGTGGTGGTTGCAAAGATGGACAGATTCTGCCCGAGATGGAATTTTTTTTTTGGACTTTAGGAATGGATTTTGATGTGGGGAGATGAACAAGATGAACAGCAACAAGACAATACTAGAACGGACGCAAACTCAATTTAGCAAAAACAAAATTAACTAATTGAAAGGCACAAAAGGGTTTGGACAGCGGAGAACAAATTTTTTGTGGGGCAAATTTTCTGGACTCTAGGAGAAACGAAATGAAACAACTAAACTAGATACAAGAACTCACCGGTCAACCGTTGCTCTGATACCAAATGATGCGCACAAGACGGCCCCGATCTTCCGGTGAGGGGATAACTTCGATTTGGCGGAGGATGACTTTGACGATCCGGCTACGAACCACACAAGGATAAGCGCCTGCAATCGCTAAACCACACTCCTCGTCGTTATCAACCGTGCCAAGAACACGGATGACCTGACCACGAAGGTCTATTCTTGCGAGCAATCAAGAACTAGCAAGAACAAGGATGAAGCACACACTCAAGTTGAGGTTTCGAAACTTGTTTACTGCTGCTCTAGCCGAGTCAGGAGAACAAGGATAAAGTTCCACACATGGGTAACTATTCTCAAATCAAAACCTAAGGAGATAGATAGGGGCTTGTCCAATATATATAGCCAAGGATGGCTGCTAGGAGTTGGTCTCACGCCACTTTAATTACATGGGAACTCAGCCCAAAATTATGGTGGCACAGCACCCTAAAAGACAGAGACCGTCGCACTATTTTGACTGCTGTGGCCAGCTCGAGTGGAATTTGATGATGAGGCCAGATCCGTTGGAAAGAGCACGAATTTATCTTTTAATCAAGTACTCACTCATCCCGAACGGACTCCGTATGCAATAGTTATGGCCAGTGGAAGCTGGACTGCTCCTGGGTGGACGTTTTGGCTTCCTTCTCGGGAATAACTTGTACTATAGCTTGTAGTGATGAGGAATGACGTCCTTGCAGCTCTAAGCCATGATTCGTAAGCACAAGCACATTATTATGCAGTGGTATATCCTCAAAAATATAATTATACCACCCGAGAAACGAGTTCACCTGTTGATTTAGCTGCTGTGTGCGTGCCCTTTTGATAGGACCTTGCATAGGAGGTGGTGGTGGTGAGGTCATGGGTATATCCGACATAGTGATGTCCTCATCACGGGCCGTGAACGTCGTCTCCTCTACCAATCGAGTTATCCCACGCCCTCTCATCGAAAGATCGGGAATTCACCCAACGGGTTTACATCAGTTGGTAATCAGAGCAAGGTTTATCGGTGAGAGACTTCCAATCATTCGCTGTTTTTATTTTACCTATAGTCCAGAAAAGCCAAAAAAATAGTAGATTAGTTCTCTCCCGCAATCCTACAAACCTTTTTGAGCTTTTACTAGTACTGCTTAGTTAGGGCTTGTTGAGTTTTCTGTTGCATCGGTTGTGTCGAGTTGCTGGTCGTAGTCCTAGTTTATTAGAGTTTCGAGTTCTTGTCACGTTCTAGTCACAGCCGTGCACTACCATATAAACTTTCTGTTGGCTGAATCTGAGTACATCTTGGTGTTCAAGTCCGACTAGGAACCCACGCTCGTGGTGCTGAAGCTTGAATTGGAATCGGTTTTTGAGTCCGAATTGAATCTGGTGGCTGGTGCATAGCCAAGTTGTAATCGGTTATCATCTCAAGTCCGAATTGCTTTCGTGGCCGTGCCTGCTGTTGCCCTGCTTTATATATCAAGTGTTCACGCAGCAGTACATCATATCCATAGACGCGGCTTACTCTCTCTCTCTCTCTCTCTCGAGAGAGAGAGAGAGTGTGGTGATTGGCTCTTTTGAACTCTCTTTATTCATATATTCAGTTTTGAGGATCCCCTGAAAAAAAAGAAAAAAAAAGAAAAAAAAGTAAGAAGAACAAAAGGAAAGGGGCTGTTCGTTTGTGCTCCTCTCTTGTTTCCGGTGGGGCGTTGTGACTTCCTTTGTGTCCAGGCTCGCGTCTCTAGCACGGTCTAGGCTAGGACCAGCACAGTACCACCGTTGAACGATTATTCAGCTTGCTTTTGTAACTAACGTGGTGCTAGTGTATTCCTTGCTTCAGCCCACCTACAGCTCCACATAGTCGACTACAGCTTGACAGGTCTTGTTGCTGCGGCACCGATACACTTCATTCCACGGTTGCAGACTTGTTGGTTGCCGTCCCCTCCTGTTGAGCAAGGTAAGAATTGGTAAGAGCTTGTGTGACAGGTTGAGAGTGAGCGCCTTGCAGTAGCTACATCCTAATAGCTGTAGGGTTTTTATTCCTTCACTTGTTTTTCTTGTTGCCTCTGTTCGACTAACCATGGCAGGATCAGATGATGATGATGCTTCTCAGAATAGGCCACGTTCTCCTCGTACCAAAGGCATCATACAACACTTTGAAAAGCTAGTGAAGACGCACACCAAGGTCTTGATAATGACTTGCAGGTGACGAATGAAAAGATGGGGCAATTGGAGGCCACACAGATCGACACCAACACCAAGCTTACAGGGGTGGAGGTGTCGGTTGCTCGTATTGACAAGAGTCTTGCTGCACTCCTGAGGCAATTTGACGAGATACATGCTAATACCACCGTGGGCGTGATGAGGTTGTCAAGATAATTGGGATGAGTATGTTGCGACATCAACATGATGACCAAGAAGCTCCTAATCGCCGGCGGCTACGTACTAACCGTAGAGGTATGGGTGGTTTTCGCCGGCGTGAGGTACATGGTAATGATGATGCTTTTAGTAAGATTAAATTTAAGATACCTCCTTTTGATTGTAAATATGATCCTGATGCTTACATTACTTGGGAGATTGCTATTGATCAAAAGTTTGCATGTCATGAATTTCCTGAAAATGCACGTGTTTGGGCTGTTACTAGTGAGTTTACTGAATTCGCTTCTGTTTGGTGGATAGAACATGGCAAGAAGAATCCTAATAACATGCCACAAACTTGGGATGCTTTGAAACGGGTCATGCGGGCTAGATTTGTTCCTTCTTATTATGCACGTGATCTGTTAAACAAGTGCAGCAATTGAGACAGGGTGCTAAAAGTGTAGAAGAATATTATCAGGAATTACAAATGGGTATGCTGCGTTGTAATTTAGAGGAGGGAGAGGAACCTGCTATGGCTGATTTTTGGGCGGGTTAAATAGAGAAATTCAGGACATCCTTGCTTATAAAGATTATGCTAACATAACCCGTTTGTTTCATCTTGCTTGTAAAGCTGAAAGGAAGTGCAGGGACGACGTGCTAGTGCAAGGTCTAACGTTTCTGCAGGAAAACCTACACCATGGCAGCAGCGCACGACTACTTCCATGACCGGGCGTGCAACTCTACCAACTTCCTCGCCGAGTCGACCAGCACCACCGCCTTTCTCCAGCGACAAACCACGTGCTTCACCCACAAATTCAGCAACCAAATCTGCCCAGAAACCAGCCGGTAGTGCCTCTTCGGTTGCCTCCATGGGTAGAACAAGAGATGTTCAGTGTCATCGATGCAAGGGCTATGGACACGTGCAGCGTGACTGTCCTAGCAAGCGTGTTTTGGTGGTCAAAGACGATGGTGGGTATTCCTCTGCTAGTGATTTCGATGAAGCTACACTTGCTTTGCTTGCGGCTGACGACGCAGGTAGTGAGGAACAACCAGAAGAACAGATTGGTGCAGATGATGCAGAGCATTATGAGAGCCTCATTGTGCAGCGTGTGCTTAGTGCACAAATGGAGAAGGCGGAGCAGAATCAGCGGCATACGTTGTTTCAAACAAAGTGTGTCATTAAGGAGCGTTTGTGCCATTTGATCATTGATGGAGGTAGCTACAACAACTTGGCTAGCAGCGATATGGTGGAGAAGCTTGCACTTACAACCAAACCACACCCACATCCATATCACATTCGATGGCTTAACAACAGTGGTAAGGTCAAGGTAACCAAGCTGGTACAAATTAATTTTGCAATTGGCTCATATCGTGATGTTGTTGAATGTGACGTTGTGCCTATGGAAGCTTATAATATTCTGCTAGGTAGACCATGGCAATTTGATACGGATTGTATGCATCATGGTAGATCAAATCAGTATTCTCTCATACACCATGATAAGAAAATTGTTTTGCTTCCCATGTCCCCTGAGGTTATTGTGCGTGATGATGTTGCTAAAGCTACAAAAGTTAAAACTGAGAACAACAAAAATATTAAATCTGTTGGTAATAAGAAAGATGGGATAAAATTGAAAGGACATTGCTTGCTTGCGACTAAATCTGATGTTAATGAATTAATTGCTTCCACTTCTATTGCCTACGCTTTGGTATGCAAGGATGCGTTGATTTCAATTCAAGATATGCAGATTCTTTGCCTCCTGCGATTGCTAACGCTTTTGCGTGAGTATTCGATGTATTTCAAGTGAGATACCAGCGGGCTGCCACCTATACGAGGGATTGAGCACCAAATTGATCTTATTCCTGGTGCATCTTTGCCAAACCGTGCGCCATACAGGACAAATCCGGAGGAAACAAAGGAAAGTCAGCGGCAAGTGCAAGAACTACTCGACAAAGGTTATGTGCGTGAGTCTCTTAGTCCTTGTGCTGTTCCGGTTATTTTAGTGCCTAAGAAAGATGGAACATGGCGTATGTGTGTTGATTGTAGAGCTATTAATAATATCACCATTCGATATCGACACCCTATTCCACGTTTAGATGATATGCTTGATGAATTGAGTGGTGCTATTGTGTTTTCTAAAGTTCATTTGCGTAGTGGGTACCACCAGATTCGTATGAAATTGGGAGATGAATGGAAAACTGCTTTCAAAACTAAGTTCGGTTTATATGAGTGGTTAGTCATGCCTTTTGGGTTAACTAATGCGCCTAGCACTTTCATGAGATTAATGAACGAGGATTTGTGTGCTTTCATTGGAAAATTTGTTGTAGTATAGTTTGATGATATATTGATCTACAGCAAATCTATGGATGAACATCTTGATCACTTACGTGCTGTTTTTAATGCTTTACGAGATGCACGTTTATTTGGTAACCTTGAGAAGTGCACATTTTGCACCGATCGAGTGTCCTTTCTTGGCTATGTTGTGACTCCACAGGGAATTGAGGTTGATCAAGCCAAGGTAGAAGCTATATAGGGATGGCCTGTGCCAAAGACTATCACACAGGTGCGGAGTTTCCTAGGACTTGCTGGCTTCTATCGCCGTTTTGTGAAGGACTTCAGTACCATTGCTGCACCTTTGAATGAGCTTACAAAGAAGGGAGTGCCTTTTAGTTGGGGCAATGTACAAGAGGACTCATTCAACATGCTGAAAGATAAATTGTCTCATGCACCTCTCCTCCAACTTCCTGATTTTAATAAGACTTTTGAGCTTGAATGTGATGCTAGTGGGATTGAATTGGGTGGTGTTTTGTTAAAAGAAGGCAAACCTGTTGCATATTTTAGTGAAAAATTGAGCGGGCCTGTTCTGAATTATTCTACTTATGATAAGGAATTATATGCTCTAGTGCGAACATTAGAAACATGGCAGCATTATTTGTGGCCCAAAGAGTTTGTTATTCATTCTGATCATGAATCTTTGAAGCATATTCGTAGTCAAGGAAAACTGAACCGTAGACATGCTAAGTGGGTTGAATTTATTGAATCTTTTCCTTATGTTATTAAGCACAAGAAAGGAAAAGAGAATATCATTGCTGATGCTTTGTCTAGGAGATATACTTTGCTGAATCAACTTGATTACAAAATCTTTGGATTAGAAACAATTAAAGACCAATATGTTAATGATGCTGATTTCAAGGATGTGTTGCTGCATTGTAAAGATGGAAAGGGATGGAACAAATTCATCGTCACTGATGGGTTTGTATTTAGAGCTAACAAGCTATGCATTCCAGCTAGCTCCGTTCGTTTATTGTTGTTGCAGGAAGCACATGGAGGTGGCTTGATGGGACATTTTGGAGCAAAAAAAAACGGAGGACATACTTGCTGGTCATTTCTTTTGGCCCAAGATGAGAAGAGATGTGGAGAGATTTGTTGCTCGTTGCACGGCATGTCAAAAGGCTAAGTCACTGTTAAATCCACACTGTTTGTATTTACCTCTACCTGTTCCTAGTGCTCCTTGGGAAGATATTTCTATGGATTTTGTGTTGGATTGCCTAGGACTAGGAAGGGACGTGATAGTGTGTTTGTGGTTGTTGATAGATTTTCTAAGATGGCACATTTCATACCATGTCATAAAACTGATGATGCTACTCATATCGCTGATTTGTTCTTTCGAGAAATTGTTCGCTTGCATGGTGTACCCAATACAATCGTTTCTGATCGTGATGCTAAATTTCGTAGTCATTTTTGGAAGACTTTGTGGGCAAAATTAGGGACTAAGCTTTTGTTTTCTACTACATGTCATCCCCAAACTGATGGTCAAACTGAAGTTGTGAATAGAACTTTGTCTACTATGTTAAGGGCTGTTTTAAAGAAGAACATTAAGATGTGGGAAGATTGTTTGCCTCATATTGAATTTGCTTATAATCGATCGTTGCATTCTACTACAAAGATGTGCCCGTTTCAGATTGTATATGGTTTGTTGCCTAGTGCTCCTATTGATTTAATGCCTTTGCCATCTTCTGAGAAATTGAATTTTGATGCTACTAAGCGTGCTGAACTGATGTTAAAACTGCATGAAACGACAAAAGAAAACATAGAGCGCATGAATGCTAAATATAAGTTTCTGGTGATAAACGTAGAAAGGAACTAAAGTTTGAACCTGGAGATTTAGTTTGGTTGCATTTGCGAAAAGAATGGTTTCCTGAACAGCGAAAATCTAAATTGCTTCCTCGGGCTGATGGACCGTTTAAAGTGTTGGAGAGAATTAATAACAATGCATATAAGTTGGATCTGCCTGCAACCTTTGGGGTTAGTCCCAGTTTTAACATTGCAGATTTAAAGCCTTATTTGGGAGAGGAAGCTGAGTTTGAATCGAGGACGACTCAAATGCAAGAAGGGGGGATGATGAGGACATCAATACCAACGATACATCCATACCTACACAAGATACATCCACGCCTACACAAGTACCACTTGTTACTGGTCCTATTACTCATGCTCGTGCTCGTCAACTTAATCATCAGATGAGTTCACTCTTGAGTTCATGTCCATCATGTTTAGACCGTGGAGACGTGTGCACTTTTGTTTTGCTTAGGAACCAAGGAGATGACCGAAAGGGAAACGGATTCGCGCAGGCTGGATTCGGACTGCAGCACAGCACCAACTTGTGATGGACTCCACGGTCGCATATGGACTCGGATTGGGGCGTTCAAGTACTTTGATGATTTCTGATGAAGTCTATTTTCATATGGATCCGGACTCATGTCCATATCTGTTCCGAGGCGGCCGCAATCGTCAAATTACTACCGAGAGATTTTTTTTGTTCAGGGTGCTGCGCCACCTTATTTTGGCCCAATGGGACGTGTATCAAGTTGGGTCCATTAGGGACGCATCCTAGGGTTGGAGCTCGACCCCAGCACCCTTGTGGTCGAACCTTCCACGTTTATATACCCCTTAGCCGCCATCAGGAACACTTGGGTTTTGTTTAGATCAAGTTTAGCTCTCGCTACATGCTTGTAAGCGCGCGTGCTGGATTAGCCGCCCGTCTTCTTGTCTTCGGAACCCCACCTTATTGGAGATTGAGTTTGAAACCATCTTTTACATCTAGTAATTCAGTACTTGTTCTACTTGTTCTTGCTAGTTCTTCGATTGCTTGCGGGACGAGTGCCCTAGTGGTCGGGGTGTCGCGCCCACAAGATCGCGCAGCCATAGGAGGTGGTGTATCGGTTGCTAAGGCGCAGGCCCTTGGAAGGCTGTAGTCGGGCCGTGAACATCGTCTCCTCTACCAATCGAGTTATCCCACGCCCTCTCATCGAAAGATCGGGAATTCACCCAACGGGTTTACATCAACGGCGTCCTTCTAGTTGGCTTCGATTGCATCCCAAAGGGCCCGAAAGCTAGCACGTGGCCGCGCATGACCCCGAACCCTCGGGAGATCAGTCGCAAGCCCTACAGAAACAAAGGAAGTGTCACCATAGCTCCAAGGGAAAGGAAAAGGAAAAGAAAAGGGGAGAGTTCAGGACAAGCATGCCTACCGCCACCAGCCGGTCCTCCAGCATCTGCAGGTCAACGGCGCCGTCCGGTCCTCGGGACAGGGCCGTGGCGGCCCTGTCCCCGGCGGTCCCCGTCGTCGCAGCAGCACCGGCGCTCTCCAACGTCCAGGCTTGGTCCCCTTGGGCCGGGAAAAGAGCTTTCTCGGTTATAACCGAGAATTCTGGAGAAAAGAAAAAGACCAAGAGAGGCCAGGTCAGAAAACGAGGTAAGTAAAAAAGAACGAGAAAAAACGAAAGCAGGCAAAATCTTGCCTAGCGCCCTTCCGGGCACGACGGTGACCGTGGTCATTTAACTCGCGATAACGACCTGCCCGGACTTGACCTCGCCCGCCGCAACGGAACCCCGAAGGCTGGTGTCCGGCTCGGGAGCTCCCTGGTCGCTCTTGGCCGCATCCCCCTCGGCCATGTCATCTTCCTCGAGAAGCGTGGCGAGTGGGACTCGTCGCGCCCTGGACCACGGCACGAGGTGAAATTCGTCCTCGTCCTCTTCCTCCTCGGCCTCGCCCTGGACCACGGGAAAGGTCGGTGCCCCTCGGACTCTTGAGCACCGCGCAGGCGCATCGACGTAAAATAAAATAAGATCAGACCGCGCGCAAAGATCTCCACGGGCGGCAGAAGGCTCCTTCCCTACCGCTTAGCGCTGGGGCCGCGGTTCGCTATGATCCGGGGCCTGAGCAGCAATGGCCGCCTCCTGCTGCTGACAGAAAAGCAAAAATCAGTAAAGAAGATGAAAGAAAACAACAGAGAGGCGAGCCCCGGCTCGAGCGTTCCCGAGCCCAGGGCATTCGGCTTACCATGGCCTGCTCACCCCACTCGACGTGGGGCTTCTTGGCGACCTGCTTCGGGGCGTCTGGGGCCGGCCTTTTGCTCCCCTTCTTGCCCTTGCTTAGCCCGGGGAGCGACAGCATTTGCTTGGCCGTGTCCCAGAGCTTCTTGGTCTCCTGCACGAGCTCGTCGCAATTAGCGTCCAAGCCCGAGCTCTCAGGGCCAAAACCAATGCGAGATGCATTACCTTGCTGCTCCGCCTCAAGATATTCTTGGGGACATCGCCGTCGAGGTCGTAGGCTATGGCGGCCTTCCCGAAGATCTCCTGCATCCTCGTGGTGATCCAGGCCGCCTTCGGTGCTGCGAGAAGCCAAAAGAAGACCGCTGAGAGCAAGAAACTTCGACCAGACACGAAGAAGCTCAAGGTTGAGCAATGCTTACTGTCATGACCTTCCCGGGTGGCATCATGCTCCCCGGAGATCTCGAAGAAGGGGTGCAACCTCTTCCGAAGAGGAAACACCCGGCTTTGCAGGTAGTCATAAACGACTGCCTGCCCCTTTAGTTCGCACGTCACGCAGATGTGGATGAAGGTGACCGTCGCCTAGTTGGCCGCCGAATCTTCGGGCTCCGGAGTTTCCCGCTTGTCATCGACCGCGGCGCCATGGTATGCGAGGCCGCTCCCCTCGCCCTTCTTCAAATAAAACCATTTCTCCGACCACGACCCGAGCGAGTCCCGGGTCAGGATCTGGAGAAAGGCGCAAGGAAGTCCCGCCACAGCCTGTAAATAGAGACACCGACGACGGGTCCTTCACAGACGGACATGGAGTAGAAACAGAAAAACAAAGAGGGGTGGGAAGGATGCCCAGAAACCCCTCGCAAAGATGCGCGAACATAGAGAGATGGAGAAGGGAGTTGGGTACCAAGTTTACGAGCTCGATCTCGCACTGTGCAAGGACCGCAGCCAAGAAGTCGCTTTCCAGGGTCCACAGCTCGAAGAGCATGTACTACTCCGTGTTCACAATCTCGTTGTCCCGGGGCTGTGGCACGTTCTCCCCGGCTGGAAGTTGCCAGGTGAATGGGTCCAGCAGCCCCAGGGTCTCCAAGTACTTCATCCGGTCTGCGGTGAGCGTGCACTTCCCAAACTTTGCCATGGAGCCGGAGGGGAGGATGGGATCGAAGCGAAAGGCAGACACGACGGCACAAGAAGCGGAAAGGAAAGGGGCGGAGAATGCAAGCACTGAGGAAGAAAGGTTTTCGAAAGGTAGCGTCTGTCGGTTTTAAAGGCGCCTCGGCCGACATTATCAGAGTTTAAAAGACGTGCCCGCAGCCAGCGGGCAACAACCGAAGCATCGCGACCCTTCGAAATCCTTGTGAAGACATGTCTTTTCGATGTCCGCTAACCGTTCCCCCAACTTTTCCGCTCGCGAGGCCCGAGCGCTTCTGGCCCCCTTCATCCCCTCGTGGCGGAGAAGCCCGAGTGTTCCAGACGTAATCAACTCAATTTGGAGACAAAGCATTAAAGCTCGAGTGTTTCTGAGCACGACCGTATCGAAAGCACCCGCGGGAGGGCCTCCCCTATGCTCGGAAAGGAGCTCGAGAGTTCCCGAGCTCGATCAAGGGGACGATCCCTCCTCGAAGACTTCAGACTCAAGAACGCCTAGTGCCTCAACCGTTTCTTGAGCCTCGAGGGCTGGTTGTCGGGGATCGGTCACCCTGACACATGTCCAGGCCCCACGGGGGGCTTTAGGCATTTCTCCCCCAAGCTCGGAGGACGGTTCCCGAGATTGGGCGAGAGTTTCCCCGAGCTCGTGCTGACTCCTGCGACCTCTTCGACCTCGGCGCCCTCGGCCCGACCTCCAGCGTAGTAATCTCCTTTTTATATGACATTTCTCCCCTGCGTGAGAACTTGGGTCACCTCAGACGGATTTAAAACACATACTGATATGAGTTTGGGCGCATATGAAGTTAATTCGGGGTGTTTGTCACTCAGTTTTAATCTGGGACATTTTTCGCACGAATGGAGTCTGTAGTGCAAGTGGGACACGTTGTGAGGAATTTTTAACACCGACTCAGACGGATTCGAAACGCATAGCGGTATGAGTTAGGGCGCATATGAAGTTTATTCGGGGTGTTTGTCACTCAGTTTCACTCAGTGACTTTTTTCCCACGAATTGAGTCTGGAGGGCAACTTGGGACACGTTGTGAGGAATTTTTAACACCGACTCAGACGGATTCCAAACGCATACCGATAAGAGTTAGCATGCATATGAAGTCCATTCAGGGTGTGTGTCACTCAGTTTCTCTCTGTTACTTTTTTTCGCACGAGTGGAGTCTGAAGTGCATCTTGGGACACGTTGTAACGAATTTTTAACACCGATTCAGACGGATTTGAAACGCATACCCATAAGAGATAGAGTGCATATGATGTCCATTTGGGGTGTTTGTCACTCTGTTTCACTCTGTGACTTTTTTCGCACAATGGAGTTTGCTGTGCATGTTAGGACACGTTGTGAGAAATTTTTAACACCGACTCAGACGGATTCGAAACGCATAGCGGTATGAGTTAGGGCGCATATGTAGTTTATTCGGGGTGTTTGTCACTCAGTTTCACTCAGTGACTTTTTTGCCACGAATGGAGTCTGCAGGGCACTTGGGACAGTTGTGAGGAATTTTTAACACCGACTCAGACGGATTCCAAACGCATACCGATAAGAGTTAGCATGTATATGAAGTCCATTCAGGGTGTGTGTCACTCAGTTTCACTCTGTTACTTTTTTCCGCACGAGTGGAGTCTGAAGTCCATCTTGGGAAACGTTGTAAGGAATTTTTAAAACCGATTCAGACGGATTCAAAACGCATACCGATAAGAGATATAGTGCATATGATGTCCATTTGGGGTGTTTGTCACTCTGTGACTTTTTTCGCACGAATGGAGTTTGCTGTGCATGTTAGGACACGTTGTAAGAAATTTTTAACACCGACTCATATGGATTCGAAACGCATACCCATATGAGTTAGGGCGCATATGAAGTTCATTCAGAGTGTTTGTCCCGCTATTTTACTCACTGACTTTTTTCGCATGAATGGAGTGGAGTCTGCAGTGCAAGTTGGGACACGTTGTGAGGAATTTTTAAATCCGACTCAGACGGATTCGAAGCGCGTACAGATGAGACTTAGGGCGCATATGAAGTTCGTTCGGGGTGTTGGTCACTTAGTTTCACTCTGTGACTTTTTCGCACGAATGGAGTCTATAGTGCAAGTTGGGACACGTGTGGAATTTTTAACACCGAGTCAAACGGATTCGAAACACATACTGATATGAGTTTGGGCGCATATGAAGTACATTCGGGATGTTTGTCACTCAGGGACATTTTTCGCACGAATAGAGTCTGAAGTGCAAGTGGGACACGTTGTGAGGAATTTTTAACACTGACTCAGACGAATTCAAAACGCATAGCGGTATGAGTTAGGGCGGGGTGTTTGTCACAGAGTTTCACTCTTTAACTTTTTTGCACGAGTGGAGTCTGAAGTGCATCTTGGGACACGTTGTGAGCAATTTTTAACACCGACCCAGACAGATTCGAAGCGCATACATTTAGAGTGCATATAAGTCAATTTGGGGTGTTTGTTACTCAGTTTCACTCTGTAACTTTTTTCGCACGAATGGAGTTTGCTGTGCAATTTAGGACACGTTGTAAGAAATTTTTAACACCGAGTCAGACGGATTCAAAACACATTCCCATATGCGTTAGGATGCTTGTGAAGTTCATCCAGGGTGTTTGTCCCTCTGTTTCCATTAGTGACTTTTTTCGCACGAATGGAGTCTGCAGTGCAAGTTGGGACATGTTGTGAGGAATTTTTAAAACCGACTCAGACGGATTTGAAACGCATACCGACAAGAGTTAGGGCTCATATGAAGCCCATTCGGGGTGTTCGTCACTCAGTTTCACTTTGTGACTTTTTGTCGCACGAATAGAGTCTACAGTGCAAGTTGGGACACGTTGTGTGGAATTTTTAAAACCGACTCAGACGGATTTGAAACACATATTGATGTGAGTTAGAGCGCATATGAAGTCCTTTCGGGGTGTTTGTCACTCAGTTTCACTCTCGGACTTTTTTCCCACGAATGGAGTCTGCAGTGCAAGAGGGACACGTTGTGAGGAATTTTTAACACCGACTCAGACGGATTCGAAACGCATAGCGGTATGAGTTAGGTTGCATATGAAGTTCATTCGGGGTGTTTGTCACTCAGTTTCACTCAGTGACTTTTTTCCCACGAATGGAGTTTGCAGTGCAACTTGGGACATGTTGTGAGGAATTTTTAACACCGACTCAGACGGATTCCAAACGCATACCGATAAGAGTTAGCTTGCATATGAAGTCCATTCGGGGTGTTTGTCACTCAGTTTCACTCTATAACTTTTTTCGCACGAGTGGAGTCTGAAGTGCATCTTGGGACACGTTGTGAGGAATTTTTAACACCGACCCAGACGGATTCGAAACGCATACCGATAAGAGTTAGAGTGCATATGAAGACCATTTGGGGTGTTTGTCACTCAGTTCCACTCTGTAACTTTTTTGGCAAGAATGGAGTTTGCTGTGCAAGTTAGGACACGTTTGAGAAATTTTTAACACCGACTCAGAGGGATTCGAAATGCATACCCATATAAGTTAGGGCGCATATGAAGTTCATTCTGGGTGTTTGTCCCTCTGTTTCACTCAGTGACTTTTTCGCACGAATGGAGTCTGCAGTACAAGTTGGGACACGTTGTGAGGAATTTTTAAAACCGATTCAAACGAATTCGAAACGCGTACCGATGAGAGTTAGGGCGCATATGAAGTTCGTTCGGGGTGTTCGTCACTTAGTTTCCCTTGTGACTTTTTTTCGCACGAATGGAGTTTACAGTGCAAGTTGGGACACGTTGTTTAGAATTTTTAACACCGACTCAGACTGATTCGAAACACATACTGATATGTGTTAGGGCGCATATGAAGTCCATTCGTGGTGTTTGTCACTCAATTTCACTCTAGGCCTTTTTTCGCACAAATGGAGTCAGCAGTGCAAGTGGGACACGTTGTGAGGAATTTTTAACACCAACTCAGACGGATTCGAAACGCATAGCGTTATGAGTTAGGGCGCATATGAAGTTCATTCGGGGTGTTTGTCACACAGTTTCTCTCTGTAACTATTTTCCTACGAGTGGAGTCTGAAGAGCATCTTGGGACACGTTTTGAGGAATTTTTAACACCGACCCAGACGGATTCGAAACGCATACCGTAAAGAGTTAGAGTGCATATGAATTCCATTTGGGGTGTTTGTCACTCAGTTTCACTCTGTAACTTTTTTCGCACGAATGCAGTATGCTGTGCAAGTTAGGACATGTTGTGAGAAATTTTTAACACCGAGTCAGGCGGATTCGAAACACATTCCTATATGAGTTAGGGCGCATGTGAAGTCCATTCGGTGTGTTTGTCACTCTGTTTCACTCTGGGACTTTTTGATGAGGACATCACTACTACGGATATGACCACATTTGGTTGTGCCTACTCCAACACATCATCCACGGGCCAAGAAGAGAGAGAGATCAAATCCATCACGTTCTGGAATCCAATTCGGCCTCCTGAGACAGCACCAACTTAAAACGGCCATAACTTTGATCTACAAGGGTGTTCGGGGCACATGAGTACTTGATTGAAAGCTTTCGTCGCCCTCTTTCCAATGGATCCAGTCTCACCTTCAAATTCCTTCTGAGCTGTCCGGAAACTGCAAAACAAGTCACGCCACTTTTCCAAATCCGAGTCGAGTGGGCCTTGGGCCTTGTAATCGAATTGTATTTGGTTTCCTAGGGTTTTGAACGACCACCTCCTCTTGTTATCTCATAAATAACCAGCCGCAACCCCATTTAGGGTTTTGGGTTTTGTTTGATTAGTTTAGCCAAGTGCAAACTTTGCGTCTTCGAGTTGTGCTGGACAGCCACCTTGTCAAGACCTTCAATAGAACCCCACCTTATTTTGGCCTTCAATTCTTATTTGCAATTTCAGATTGCTTTTACCATTGTTCTCGTTTGTTCTTCGGTTGCTTGCAGGAATTGAACCTCGTGTTCAGGTTGATCGTGCCCATGGCAAGATCAATAACACTCCGGAGTTGGTTTAGCGATTGCTAAGGCGCATCGTCGTCGTACGTTGTAGTCGGATCGTCAAAATCGATTCCACCAAATCTATAGTTATTGCTCTCATCGAAAGATCGGGACACAACTTCACATCAGGTGGTATCAAAGCGCCAAGTTGCTCGGTGAGAGATTCTATACTGTAGATTAGTTTTTGTTTTCTGTCCTAAATTAAAAATTACTCCACAAAAATTCAACCTTTAGATTCAATCTTTTATTTTAGTGAGTTTTGTTAGGTTTTGATCCATTAGAGTCCTTGTTTTAGTTGCAGATTGTTTTTTCCCTTCGCGTAGCTTTTCTTTCAATCTGTCCAGTACTTTGTTTTGTTCATAACTTTCGCATATGAGCTCGGATTCTAGTGTTTTCGCACTTTTCTGAAACCTGAGAACGATCTCCACAAAATCATAGTTGGTTTAGCGATTGCTAAGGCGCATCGTCGTCGTACGTTGTAGTCGGATCGTCAAAGTCGATTCCACCAAATCGATAGTTATCGCTCTCATCGAAAGATCGGGACACAACTTCACATCACTTTTTCGCACGAATGGACTCTACAGTGCAACTTGGGACATGTTGTGAGAATTTTTAACATTGACTCAGACTGATTCGAAACGTGTCGGGGATCGGTCAACCTTACACGTGTCCATGTCCCCCCCGGGGGCTTTTGAACATTCTCCCCGAGCTCGAAAGACCATCCCCGAGCTCGTGGAAAGATATCCCCGAGCTCGGAGGACTGTTCCTGAGCTCGGGCATGGCTGTCCCCGGGTCCGCAAGCCTCCTCGACCTCGGCACCTTCAGTCCGGCCTCCAGCATAGTATTCCCTTTCCTTGCGTGGCCTCTCTCCCCTGTGTGGGAGTTGGGGCCACCAAATCATGTCAGATCCCCTACGTGGGAGCTAAGGTCAACTGCTCTTGTCAGATCCCCTACGTGGGTACTAGGGCCCAGCGACCCCTGTCAAGTCCTTTGCGTGGGAACTAGAGTTAATCGCCTCCCGCCAAACTCATGCATACGCCTGACGCCAAGACTAGAGATGAACACCCAGGGGTCTATAAAAGTGTAAGGACTACCCCGATCAGACCAAGGCGGAGACAGACCAAAAAGAGAGTACAAAGACAACGCCAAGACATAACAACAATAGACACACTCATACACCAGACCACCTCACCGGGCTCCCCCTCGGCCACCACTTCCGAGTGGCCCCAAGGTCGAGCTCCCAGTTCATCCTCCCTTGACGAGCCTGTTAGTCATCTTTCGCCTACGAGCAAGACTGGAGTAGAGCTATTACCCGTCCTAGGGGGCTCGAACCAGTATAACCCTGTGTCTCCCCTGTTCGTTTGCCCTTCTTCCTCGAGCTGTGTGCCTGCCGACGCTCCCTCTTTCCCAGACGAGCACGACTTGGGGCCTCACCCCCTTTTACACGATCCTACCTCCCTCTTTGTGGTTGACGGTCCCGATTGTCGACAGCTGGCGCCCACCGTGGGGCCCGGTTTCGCTTCGCTCAAACTCATCGCCTCGGCCACATCGCCGCCGAGCTTCATCGACAAAGATGTCGCGATCAGCGAGCCCTTGCTCGGGCATGGCCCTTGAGTACCAAGACTCCACCTCCATGCTCTCGCCCTCGTTGCCGCCTCGCGAACGCCGTCGGGTCTTCATGGCCGGCTGCCGCGAGGCGACTCCGGGGGCGGATAACGGCGGCCCGGAGACTCCGCAGGAGGCACGTCGCCTCACCCAGGTCGCCATCAACCAAGCCATCACAACCATTCGGCGAGAGGAGAGCGCGATGGCCCGCACTCCATCCGGACAGCTCAGTCCCTCCCGCCCAGACGAGCCTGGCCGGGAGCCCCTGCGGGCCATCGCCCGGGTCATGGCTGACCCCGCCCGGACCGGTTGGCCCTCTTTCGACGGTCCCTCGTCGAAGAATTCAACAGGCCGACCGACAACGTTACGCCTTTGTGGCCAGTGCGGCGCCCGAATTCCGAGTCTGGCCCCTTTGCGAGTGGTGGCGATTCGCCACGCGATCGCCGGCTGTTTCGCCAGCAGACTCCTTACCCGCGGGCGTGCACCCCATCACCGTCCCTTCCGCCGCCCCGAGGCGGGCGTGGCGGCACGCCACGGTCGAGCGGCAACAAGAATGCTCGCCGAGCGATGAACGCTCCGAGGCCTTTCCCCGAACATTCCACCCAGGCGCCAAAATGTTCACGACCGCCCGCGCCACCGTCCCAATGACGTTCTCACTGATCGACACGGCCGGCGCGGGGTGCGCCGCCGGCTCGAGTTTCCCCTACTAGCATACGATGATTCCAACGCCAACAGCGGTGGCAGTGGCCTCTAGGCCTACGGCTGTCCAGCGTACTCAGACAATCTCCGTTGAGTGCGCTGTCCGGCCCGGTTTAAGCCAGCACTAATGGAGCGGTTCGATGGAACCAAGAACCCCGCGGAGGTCCTCTCCATATACACCACCGCCATCTTGGCGGCCGGCGGGGACGAGGCCACAATGGTCCTAGACGGAGCCGCCCGCACCTGGCTCTTCAACCAGGCACCCGGCGCCTTCCGGTCATGGCGCCAGTTGCGGAGCGCCCTCCACTCCAACTTCCAGAGCCGCTACGAGCGGCCTGGACAAGAAAGAGACCTGGACCGTGTCATCCAGGGGAAGGGCAAGCCCCTCCGAGACTTCGTGCGCCGATTTACCCGCGCACGAAACTCGATCCCCAATGTCTCCGATGAGACTGTCATCAAAGCCTTCAAGTTCGGCGTCCGCGACAGACGTCTCAAGAGGACCTCGAGATCGCTACAAAGCTTACTATCAACAAGCTGTTTCGCATGGCGGAGCGCTACGCAGACGCGGATGACGTCGTCCGCTGGAAGCACGACTACGACCAGGGCAAGCTCGGCCTCGCCTTTGGCGAGGCGGGGCCCTCTGGCGTCAAAAGAAGGAGGTCCAGCCCCTCGTGACAAGAAACGGGGGAAACACCACGGCGTTGGAGGCGGCCAGCTCCGTGTGGTCGCCGCAATTGACAACAGGCGCGAAGGGCCCAAGCCCGCCAGCCCGACTGTCGAGGGCCTCGGCCCCAGCAGAATCGCCCATGGCCTCAGCAAGCACCGCGCCGGCCCCTCCTTTCTCAAGTGCAACCAAACAAGATCAGCAGGTTCAAAAGTTAATTCCTTCCTACCCTTACTAACAGCAACTCTATATCTAGCATTCATGCGATCAATGTTATCTTTAGTAGTCTCATGTAATTTCAGCACAAAATCAGCACGTTTAGCAGCATCTAAGTTTACTTTTTCAGAACATGGTAATGGCAAAATATCAATGGGTGCACGAGGATTGGTTGAAACCATATACCACCTGAAAAGGAGTTGATGCGCACAAGACGGCCCGATCTTCCGGTGAGGGGATAACTTCGATTTGGCGGAGGATGACTTTGACGATCCGGCTACGAACCACACAAGGATAAGCGCCTGCAATCGCTAAACCACACTCCTCGTCGTTATCAACCGTGCCAAGAATACGGATGACCTGACCACGAAGGTCTATTCTTGCAAGCAATCGAAGAACTAGCAAGAACAAGGATGAAGCACACACTCAAGTTGAGGTTTCGAAACTTGTTTACTGCTGCTCTAGCCGAGTCAGGAGAACAAGAATAAAGTTCCACACATGGGTAACTATTCTCAAATCAAAACCTAAGGAGATAGATAGGGGCTTGTCCAATATATATAGCCAAGGATGGCTGCTAGGAGTTGGTCTCATGCCACTTTAATTACATGGGAACTCAGCCCAAAATTATGGTGGCACATCACCCTAAAAGACAGAGACCATCGCACTATTTTGACTGCTGTGGCCAGCTCGAGTGGAATTTGATGATGAGGCCAGATCCGTTGGAAAGAGCACGAATTTATCTTTTAATGAAGTACTCACTCATCCCGAACGGACTCCGTATACAATAGTTATGGACAGTGGAAGTTGGACTGCTCCTGGGTGGACGTTTTGGCTTCCTTCTCGGGAATAACTTGTAGTATAGCTTTTAGTGATGAGGAATGACGTCCTTGCAGCTCTAAGCCATGATTCCTAAGCACAAGCACATTATTATGCAGTGGTATATCCTCAAAAATATAATTATACCACTCGAGAAACGAGTTCACCGTTGATTTAGTCTGCCAGGCGCGCGTGCCCTTGTGATAGGACCTTGCATAGGAGGTGGTGGTGGTGAGGTCATGGGTGTATCCGACATAGTGATGTCCTCATCATCCTCCCTTTCTTGCATTTGAGTCGTCCTCGACTCAAGCTCATCGTTCTCTCCAAAATTTGGCTTCAAATCTGAAATGTTAAAAGTGGGACTAACCCCAAAATCTGCAGTAACTCAAGTTTATAAGCATTATCATTAATTGCTCAAGCACTTTGAAAGGACCATCATCTCTAGGCATTAATTTAGACTTTCGTAAGTTAGGAAATCTTTCTTTCCGCAAATGCAACCAAACAAGATCACCAGGTTCAAATGTTAATTCCTTTCTACCATGGTTACCAAAGAACCCTATATTTCTCACCATGCGCTCTATATTTTCTTTTGTGGTCTTATGCAATTTAAGAACAAATTCAAGACGTCACTTTGCATCAAAGTTTACCTTCTCCAAGATGGTAAAAGCAATAGATCAATTGGAGCACAAGGGTTAAAGCCATACACAACCTGAAATGGAGTCATTTTTGTCGTAGAGTGCAATGTACGATTATAGGCAAACTCCACATGAGGTAGGCATTCTTCCCATATCTTCAAATTCTTCTTTAGAACAGCCCTCAACATGGTTGACAAGGTTCGATTCACCACTTCAGTTTGGCCATCGGTTTGAGGGTGACATGTGGTAGAGAACACTAGCTTTGTCCCTAATTTGCTCCATAAAGTTCTCCAAAAATAGCTCAAGAACTTGGCATCACGATCTGAAACAATAGTACAAGGCATACCATGCAAACGAACAATTTCTTTGAAGAATAAATCAGCAATATGAGTGGCATCATCGCTCTTGTGGCATGGAATGAAATATGCCATTTTAGAGAATCGGTCCACAACAACAAAAATACTATCCCTTCTCTTCTTTGTTCTAGGCAATCCTAAAACAAAGTCCATAGATATATCTTCCCAAGGAACACTAGGAACAGGGAGCGGCATGTACAAACCATGTGGGTTTAGATGAGACTTAGCTTTTTGGCATGTAGTGCAGCGTGCAACAAAGTGACTGACATCACATCTCAGCTTTGGCCAAAAGAAATGTTCACCAAGACATCCTCCGCCTTTTTAGCTCCAAAGTGTCCCATCAATCCTCCTCCATGCGCCTCCTCAGAACAACAAAAGACGAACGGAGCTAGCTGGAATGCATAGCTTATTAGCTCTAAACAAGAATCCATCATTGTTAACAAATTTGTGCCAACTTTTTCCATTTTTACAATTTAGCAAGACTTCTTTGAAATCATTATCCCGAGCATAGAGATCTTTTATGGTTTCCAAGCCAAAAATTCTACAATCAAGTTGAGACATCATTGCATATCTTCTAGACAATGCATCAAGAATCACATTATCCTTCCCTTTCTTGTATTTGATGACATAAGGAAATGATTCAATGAATTCTACCCACTTAGCATGTCTACGGTTCAGTTTGCTTTGACTACGAATATGCTTAAGTGCCTCATGATCGAATGTATGACAAATTCTTTAGGCCATAAGTAATGTTGCCACGCTTTCTAAAGATCGCACAAGAGCATACAATTCTTTATCATACGAGAATAATTCAGAACAGGCCCACTTAATTTTTCACCAAATAAGCAACAGTGTTTACCTTCTTGTATCAATACACCACCAATTCCAATACCGCTTGCATCACATTCAAGTTCAAAGGTCTTACCAAAATCTGGAAGTTGAAGTAATGGTGCATTTGTGAGCTTTTCTTTTAAAAGATTAAAGGCAG
The DNA here is from genome assembly GCA_036346275.1 of Otatea glauca. NCBI lineage: Eukaryota > Viridiplantae > Streptophyta > Magnoliopsida > Poales > Poaceae > Otatea > Otatea glauca. Next base: position 104,713 of record JAYEVK010000249.1, on the reverse strand, counting down.
CTTCTTGCGCTTGCCCCAATGGAAGGAACACCTTTCTTTGTCAATTCATTCAATGGTGCAGCGATGGTGCTGAAATCCTTCACAAAGCGCCGATAGAATCCAGCAAGTCCGTGAAAGCTCCGCATTTGTGTGACCGTGCTTGAGTCGGCCAACTCTTGATTGCTTCAATCTTGGCTTCATCAACCTCAATTCCTCGCGTGTCACAACATAGCCAAGAAACGAGACTCGATCGGTGCAAAAGGAGCACTTCTCAAGGTTACCAAACAAATGTGCATCTCTCAAAGCATTAAAAACATCATGTAAGTGTTCAATATGTTCAGAAAGAGACTTGCTATAGATCAAAATGTCATCAAAGTAGACCACCACAAATTTTCCAATAAAAGCACGTAAAACTTCATTCATCAATCGCATAAACGTGCTAGGTGCATTAGTCAAACCGAAAGGCATAACTAACCACTCATACATGCCAAATTTAGTTTTGAACGCTGTTTTCCATTCATCCCCAAGTTTCATTCTAATCTGGTGATATCCACTTCTTAAGTCAACTTTCAAAACACAATAGAGCCACTCAGTTGCCTAGCATATCATCCAACCTAGGAATAGGGTGACGATACCTAACAGCTTATATTATTGATAGCTCTACAATCCACACACATTCGCCATGATCCATCTTTCTTAGGTACTAAAAGCACAGAACAGCACAAGGACTAAGGCTTTCTCGACGCACTTTTGTCGAGCAAGTCTTGCACTTGACGTTGTATCTCCTTAGTCTCCTCTGGATTGGTCCTATATGCTGCTCGGTTTGGTAATGTTGCTCCTAGAATCAAGTCAATTTGATGTTCAATTCCCCTCAAAGGTGGCAGCCCCGGGGGTAACTCATTTGGAAACACATCCTCATACTCCTGCAAAAGGTTAACAATAGCAGAAGGCAAAGAAACAGGTATATTTTCGAATGAACACAAAGTCTCTTTGCAAATCAAAGCATAGCATCCAACATTACATTCTATCATGTCAATTAAATCAGATTTTGTAGCTAGCATGACAGCACCCTTTAACTTGATTTCAGCTCTCTTAGAATTGGATTCTTTCTTCTTTGGTTGTGCTAATTCTTTGGTTCTAATCTGATTTTCACTTTTAGCACTCTCCTTCTCTCTTTCAGCTTTCTCTAAGTCATCTTTCAAAATTGGAGCGGGGGACATGGGAAGCAAAACAATTTTCTTTCCTTTATGCATAAAAGTGTATTGGTTAGTTCTACCATCATGAGAAGCATTTTTATCATATTGCCAAGGTCTACCTAACAGCAAAGAGCATGCTTGCATAGGTACAACATCGCAATCAGCATAGCATGATCATGATATGAACCAAGAGAAAAATGCAATCTCACCATTCTTGTTACCTTCAATTTTCCACTTCAGTTGAACCATTGAATGTGGTAGGGATGTGGGTGTTGTGTTGTGGTCAAGCCAAGCTTCTCAACCATCTCCATGCTTGCAAGATTATTGCAACTCCTCCATCAATGATAACTCGACCAACGCTCATTGATGACAAATTTTGTTTGGAACAAGTTATGACGTTGGTTCTGTTCAGAACTCTCTATTTGCACACTAAGGACATGCTTCACAATGATGCTCATGTATCTTTCTGAAATTTCAGCACCCAAATGCTCATCCTCATGTTCACCCCCTTGATCTTCACCTGCGAGGTCAGTAACAACTAAAGCAAAATCTTCTTCAATGTCACTAGCAGAAGTGTACTCACCATCTTCCCGAACAATTAAAGCACGCTGACTTGGAAAATCACGCATCATGTGTCCAAATCCTTTGCATCGATGGCATTGCACGTCGCATGTACGACCTGTGGATGAAATTGAAGAAGAATTCTTTGTGTCGGAGATATGTGATGGAGTGGAAGTAGAGGCAGCAGGACGCCCACGGTTGGAGGGTGGAAGTGCTCGTCCCGAAGTAGTGGATGGAGCCTTTACTTGCACTTGGCTTGGTCGTGACGAAGAAGAGCCTCCAAAGTTCCCTCTCATCTTGGAATGTCGTCCCTGTACTTCCCTTTCAGCTTTGCAAGCAAGATGAAATAAACGAGTGACAGAGTTGTATTCTTTATAATCAAGTATGTCCTGAATTTCACGGTTAAGTCCACCTAGAAATCTAGCCATCTTAGCATCTTCATTATCTTCCAAACCACACCGCAACTCACAAATTTGCATTCTTGATAATACTCCTCTACAGATTTATTTCCTTGATTTAAACGTTGTAATTTATTGAGCAAGTCACGAGCATAGTAAGAAGGAACAAATCTGGTCCTCATCATTCTTTTCAAAGCATTCCATGTTCTAGGTATGTTGTTATGATTTCTACATGTATCATTCCACCAAATGGAAGCAAAATCAGTAAATTCACTAGTAGCAGCCCTAACTCTTCTATTTTCAGGAAATTCATAGCAAGCAAATTTTTGTTCTACTGCTAATTCCCAATCAAGATAAGCATCCAGGGCATACTTTCCAGCAAATGGAGGCATTGTAAATTTAATCTTTCCTAATGGATCATCACGTACCTTCCGTTGTTCACGCTGATTTCTACCCATACCTTGTCGATTGTGTCGAAGGCGCCGATGATCATGATCATTGTGTGAGTTGAAACCATCATCGTCCTCTCAGACGAGAACGTAGTTGTTTTCTTCTTCTTCTACCCCATTTGCCCAAGAGCGGCAGCAAGCGGTGTTCGATGTCCCGGTGCACCATTTTGTCTTGGTTCATGATTGACCTGATTGGCAGCATGTGGTGGTTGTCGTCTATCAAGACGATCAACACGCTCACGGCGTCGCAAGGTTGTTGTTGATCTCAGCCATAGCATTGTCGTGGTTCTCAGCATGCACATTGAGTAAGCGTGTAAAGTGTTGTATGATTCCTCTCGTATGCAGGTGTGAGAATTTCAGCTTGGTTTTCTTCATAGCTTCCATTGTCATCTGCCATGGTTAGCAATAAACAAGGAAACACACAAAAGTAAATAGTTCCCTATCACTACTACTTGCTGAAAAGATCAAGTGTCTCTTTCTCTTGTTCTCACCAAGCTCTTACCAATTCTTACAAGTGCAGCAAGGGGTGCAATCCGGTGGCTGGTTCGTGATAAACCGATCTCAAGTGTGAGTAAAGCGATTGCAAGACTTATCACCTGTATGGTTAGTAAAAAGTGGAGCTCGGAAAGGCTTTATAATGAGTAGCAACGGAAAACAATCAGCCAATCTCAGAATTTGCATAGAATTGAATAAGTGTTCGAAACTAGCAATTAGCCTATGTTGCTGATCAAACAAAGATGGATATTAGGCTAAAACAAAAGATATGGCAGTGGATACAAGTGGTAAACACAACAAAATTCAAGCATATGCAATTTGCAACTTGGGAGCACAAGATGGATCCAACTTTGTATTTTGTTGATTTCATCCACCGCATGAAGCAGGTCGGTATTTTTGCCACCAAGTGCCTTTTTTCAAAGATTCTTTTTTTTCTTTTTTTCTTCCTGATGGCTTTTGCAACAGCTTTTCTTTTGGACAAACGTTCTGAAATTCAACTGAGAATTTTGCACGAATTTTTCAATTGCACACAGATGCAGATTTCAGGATAGCAATTAGGTCTAATTGAAACATTCACAGATTTCTCTTGCTTGTAAGTATGGATGTGAAAATTGGCATCAACATAGAATACTAAGTCGCGGATCGGCTCCTTTTGGTTTCACTCAAAAAGGATAAGGGAAGTGTGATTTATGGTGTTTTTGGTGGTGGTTGCAGAGATGGACAGATTCTGCCCGAGATGGAATTTTTTTTTTGTTTTTTTCTTTCTGGACTTAAGGAATGGATTTTGATCTGGGGAGATGAACAAGATGAACAGCAACAAGACAATACTAGAACGGACGCAAACTCAATTTAGCAAAAACAAAATTAACTAATTGAAAGGCACAAAAGGGTTTGGACAATGAGAACAAATTTTTTGGGGCAAATTTTCTGGACTCTAGGAGAAACGAAATGAAACAACTAAACTAGATACAAGAACTCACCGGTCAACCGCTGTGACCGATACCAAATGATGCGCACAAGACGGCCCGATCTTCCGTGAGGGGATAACTTCGATTTGGCGGAGGATGACTTTGACGATCCGCCACGAACCACACAAGGATAAGCGCCGCAATCGCTAAACCACACTCCTCGTCGTTATCAACCGTGCAAGAACACGGATGACCTGACCACGAAGGTCCATTCTTGCAAGCAATCAAGAACTAGCAAGAACAAGGATGAAGCACACACTCAAGTTGAGGTTTCAAACTTGTTTATCGCTGCTCTAGCCGAGTCGGAGAACAAGAATAAAGTTCCACACATGGGTAACTATTCTCAAATCAAAACCTAAGGACATAGATAGGGGCTTGTCCAATATATATAGCCAAGGATGGCTGCTAGGAGTTGGTCTCACGCCACTTTAATTACATGGGAACTCAGCCCAAAATTATGGTGGCACAGCACCCTAAAAGACAGAGACCGTCGCACTATTTTGACTGCTGTGGCCAGCTCGAGTGGAATTTGAAGATGAGACCAGATCCGTTGGAAAGAGCATGAATTTATCTTTTAATCAAGTACTCACTCATCCCGAACGGACTCCGTATGCAATAGTTATGGCCAGTGGAAGGTGGACTGCTCCTGGGTGGACGTTTTGGCTTCCTTCTCGGGAATAACTTGTACTATAGCTTGTAGTGATGAGGAATAACGTCCTTGCAGCTCTAAGCCATGATTCCTAAGCACAAGCACATTATTATGCAGTGGTATATCCTCAAAAATATAATTATACCACCCGAGAAACGAGTTCATCTGTTGATTTAGCTGCTGTGCGCGTGCCCTTGTGATAGGACCTTGCTTAGGATGTGGTGGTGGTGAGGTCACGGGTGTATCCGACATAGTGATGTCCTCATCAGGAGTCATCTTGGTAGTAGAATGCAATGAGCGGTTGTAGGCAAACTCCACATGAGGTAGGCACTCTTCCCACATCTTCAAATTGTTCTTCAAAATGGCTCTCAACATTGTAGACAACGTTCTGTTGACGACTTCAGTCTGGCCATCAGTTTGAGGGTGACATGTAGTAGAAAACAAAAGCTTGGTACCCAGTTTCTTCCAAAGCGTCCGCCAAAAATAACTCAAAAATTTTGCATCCCGATCTGACACAATTGTGGAAGGCACTCCATGTAGGCGAACTATCTCCCTGAAAAACAAGTCAGCAATGTTTGTAGCATCATCGCTCTTATAACAAGGTATAAAATGTGCCATCTTAGAAAACCGATCCACGACAACAAATATGCTATCCCTTCCCCTCTTTGTCCTAGGTAGGCCTAAAACAAAGTCCATTGAAATATCCTCCCATGGAACACTAGGAACAGGAAGAGGCATATATAAACCATGTGGGTTCAGTCGTGACTTAGCTTTATTGCAAGTAGAACAGCGAGAGACATAGCGCTCCACATCGAGCCTCATCTTTGGCCAATAAAAATGGTTGGTCAACACATCCTTTGTCTTCTTCACACCAAAGTGACCCATCAGTCCTCCTCCATGTGCTTCCTGAAGCAACAACAAACGAACAGATCCAGCTGGAATGCATAGCTTGCTAGAACGAAACACAAAACCATCATTAACAATAAACTTATTCCAAACTCTTCCTTACAATTTAGCAAAACATCTTTAAAATCAGCATCAAGCGCATATTGCTCTTTAATCGTTTCCAAGCCAAATATTTTAGAGTCTAGTTGAGAAAGCATGGTATATCGTCGTGATAAAGCATGAGCAATAACATTCTCCTTCCCCTTCTTGTGTTTGATAACATAAGGGAAAGTTTCAATGAATTCTACCCATGTTGCATGCCTACGGTTCAACTTATTTTGGCTACGAATGTGCTTCAAGGATTCATGATCAGAGTGTATAACAAACTCTTTGGGCCACAAATAATGTTGCCAAGTCTCTAATGTTCAAACCAGCGCATACAATTCCTTATCATAAGTTGTGTAGTTCAAACGAGGCCAGATAATTTCTCACTGAAATAAGCAACTAGCTTACCTTCTTGGATCAGCACGCCTCCAATCCCAATGCCACTAGCATCACACTCAAGTTCAAAAGTCTTACCAAAGTCTGGGAGTTGGAGCAGTGGTGCATGGGTCAGCTTCTCTTTCAACCAGTCAAAGGCATCTTCATGTGACTTGCCCCATTGGAAAGCCACACCTTTCTTGGACAACTCATTCAATGGTGCAAAGAATCGTGATCAAATCTTTCACGAGCGACAATAGAATCCTACAAGTCCAAGGAAACTCCGCTTTGTGTGACAGTTTTAGAGTCGGCCAACTCAATTGCCTCAACCTTGGCTTGATCAACTTCAATTCCTGTGGAGTAACAACATAGCCAAGAAAAGCAACTCGATCGGTGCAAAATGTGCACTTCTCAAGGTTACCAAATAAACGTGCATCTCGTAAGGCATCAAAAACAGCACGCAAATGAGCAAGATGTTCATCTAATGATTTGCTATAGATCAAGATATAATCAAAATATACCACCACAAATCTACCAATGAAAGCACGCAAAACTTCATTCATTAGTCTCATGAAAGTGCTAGGTGCGTTAGTCAAACCAAAAGGCATCACTAGCCACTCATATAGACCGAACTTAGTTTTGAAAGCTGTTTTCCATTCATCACCTAATTTCATGCGGATTTGATGGTAACCACTACGCAAATCAACCTTAGAGAACACAGTAGAACCACTTAATTCATCAAGCATATCATCTAACCTAGGAATAGGATGACGATATCTAATTGTAATGTTATTGATTGCTCTACAATCCACACACATGCGCCATGATCCATCCTTCTTAGGAACTAAAATGACCGGAACAGCACAAGGACTAAGAGATTCACGCACGTACCCTTTGTCAAGCAGTTTTTGCACTTGGCATTGTATCTCCTTAGTTTCTTCCGGATTAGTCCTATATGGCGCTCGATTGGGCAAAGATGCTCCAGGAATGAGGTCAATCTGATGTTCAATCCCTCGAATTGGTGGCAAGCCTGGAGGAACGTCCATGGGAAAAACATCAACATATTCCTGCAAAAGGTTAGTCACAGTAGGAGGCAAAGCAGTAGGTATCTCCTCAAATGAGAATAAAGCATCCTTGCAAACTAAGGCATAGCAAACAGATTCATCATCAACCAGTTCCTTCACATCAGATTTGGTAGCGAGAAAACATGCACCTTTCAACTTAATCTCATTTTTATTATCACAAACAGAACTAGAATTTTCCTTTTTTGCACTTTCATCAATCTTTTGCTTACTAGCTCTAGCAATGTCCCCCTCAAGAATGGAATCAGGAGTCATAGGATGCAATACAATCTTCTTTCCCTTACGCACAAAGGAATACTAGTTGGTTCTATCATCATGCACAGAACTATTATCATATTGCCAAGGTCTACCTAACAATATAGAACATGCTTGCATGGGTACGACATCACATTCAGCAAAATCATGATAGGAACCAATAGCGAATTGTACTCTCACCAAGCGTGTAACTTTAACCTTACCAATACTGTTGAACCATTGAACATAGTAAGGTCAAGTGCGCTCTTGTCTCCAACGAAAGCTTCTCCACCATGTCCAAGCTTGCAAGGTTCTTGCAACTTCCTCCATCAACGATCACACGACATGATCGCTCCTTGACGACACATTTGGTTTGGAACAGGTTGTGCCGCTGATTTTAGTCGGACTTTCCAATATGGACACTCAACGCACGCTGTACAATGAGGCTCTCATAATGGTCAGCATGGTTGGCATCAATATGCTCTTCCTGGTCATGATCATCTTCGCTCCCTGCATTGTCAGCTGCAAGCATAGCATATGTTTCTTCATCCAAATCACTAGCAGAAGAAAACTCACCATTGTCTCGCACAATCAGCACGCTTGCTCGGACATTGACTCCTCATGTGACCATACCCCTTGCATTGATGGCATTGCACATCCCTCATCCTCCCAGTTGAAGCAACGGAAGCAGAGCTCTTGGCGGGCTCGGGTGTAGAAGTTTTTGTTACCTCCGAAGGCTTGGAAATCGGCGCGGAAGAGGAAGGTCGATTCTTGTTGTTGTTGGAGGATGGTGCAGCCGGTTGCCTTGTGGCTGTAGGTGGGGCTCGTGTTGACCAAGTGTTAGCACGACCTGCAGAAATATTAGTTCTCATGCTAAACCATTTGCGTCGTCCCTGCACTTCTCTTTCAGCTTGGCAAGCGAGATGAAACAAGCGAGTGATCGAATTATATTCCTTGTAATTAAGAATGTCATAAATCTCACGGTTCAGCCCACCCATAAATCTAGTCGTAGCAGCCTCCTCAGACTCCTCTATACCACAGCGCAACATACCCATTTGTAATTCCTGATAGTATTCCTCTACACTCTTACTATCTTGCCTAAGCAGCTGCAGCTTATTTATCAAATCACGTTGGTAATAAGAGGGAACAAATCTAGCTCGCATGATTCTTTTCAAATCAGCCCAGTTTTGCGCAGCATTGGGATTCTTACGTCGAAACTCACTCCACCAAACAGAGGAAAAATCAGTGAACTCACTAGTGGCAGCCCTAACTGTTTTGTTTTCAGGATACTCATGACATGCAAACTTTTGTTCTACAGCTAATTCCCATGTGAGGTATGCATCAGGATCATATTTTCCATCAAAAGGTGGAATAGAGAATTTAATTCTGCCAAGTGTGTCATCATCAGCGCGTACCTCACGTGGCATGCGCAAGGGAGGCATGCCGAAGCGATTGCGGCGCAACTGCCGTCGCCGATGGCCTCCCTCGTCCTCCACCTCTGTGTCAGCAGAGTATTCATCAACATTTTCCTCCACCTCGCTGCCCAAAGCACCATTGTTGTTGTGATGCCGACGAGGAGCAGCACCGTCTCCTGTTGGAGCTAGCCCAACTCATCAAGCCGCTTTATCACCTCAGCAAGTGAAGTGTTAAAAGCAACAAGTGAGGTGTTGGTGTCAATCTGAGCCTTCTCCACCTGTCCCAACCGCTCATTGACCACCTGCACATCACCATCAAGGCCCTCTGTATGCAGCTTGATCGTGCGCTCGAAATGTTGAATGATTCCCCTAGTGCGAGGGGAATGATGACCATCATTGCTCGCTGTTCCTGACATGGTTAGAAAGCAAAAGAACAAACAATTCACAGGAAAGGGCACTGTCTCTCAACTTGTATCACCAAGCTCTTACCAGTTCTTACCAAGCCTTAGCAGGAGGTGTCGGCGACCGCGAGTCAAAATCTCCTGGAGAGGTAGTGTACCGATGCCAAACGCTAGAGCCTGGTAAGTTGTAGTTTTTTTGTGGAGCTATAGGTGGCCCAGACACAACTCAAGGAAATGCTAGAGCCACGTTAGTCGAAACAAGCTGAATAAACATTCGACGACGGTATGTGCTGGTCCTATGCAAGGCCGTATTAGAGACGCAAGCCTATTCATAGATGTCGTCTCAGAACAGCAAGTAAAACGAAGAGAAACAACCTGAGATATCTCCCTTTCTTTTTTTTCTTCTTTTTCTTTTTTTTTCCTTTTTTTTCCTTTTATTTTTTTTTGCTAGAGTCCCAAACTTGGAAATATGAACTTCTAGGACCCCAGAACACCAATTGTCACAAGCACTTTTGTCACAACTCTCTCTCTCTCTGTCTAAACTTTGACTTCTGATTTTTTTAACGTCCCTCTTGCAGGGAGGGGATCACAGAGAGAGCAGAGAGGTATGTCGTGGATATATCTATTTTTTTATTGATTTCCGAACAGGGGAAAACCAAATTTGGAAAGGCTATTTGATTGGATGATGAATGGAAAAGGTAGAAAATCTGGCGATGATTCTGATCTGCTCTTATGGTAGGGATGATGGTGGAAAGTAGGGGATGTGGCAGGTGATGGATTCTGATCTGCTGTTATGGTAGGGATGATGGTGGAAAGGTAGGGGATGTGGCAGGTGATGGATTCTGATCTGCTATTATGGTAGGGATGATAGTAAGGCACAACGAAAACAGGATTGAACAAAACACGTGACAATAAGGTGATAAGAACTTGAAACTCTAAACGACACAAACACTAAGACCAGCAACGACTCGACGACGTAATGCAAATTCAACAAGAAAGGCTAAAACAGCAAAAGCAAAAGGCCGAAATTGGCTAGGACCGAAAGGATTTTACTTTTGACGGGCTATTTTTTTTCGACTGTAGGTAAAACAAATCTAAGAACAAGAAGTCTCTCACCGAGCAACCGAAAGCTCTGATACCACTTGATAGAAATAGGCGTCCCGATCTTTCGATGAGAGAAGGTAGCGTCGATCTGGTGGAGGGCGAAGTTGGCGGCCCGACTACAACGAACCCGACGTTGCGCCTTAGATACCGGTACACCACCCTCCTGAAGGTTATTGATGTCGCGGGAAGCACGACCAACCTGACCACGAAGGTCTTTGTCCTGCGAACAATCGAAGAACCAGCAAGAACAAGCGATTACAAGCAACTCAATTGCGAATATGAATTTGCATTACGTCGTCGAGTCGTTGCTGGTCTTAGTGTTTGTGTCGTTTAGAGTTTCAAGTTCTTATCACCTTAGTGTCACGTGTTTTGTTCAATCCTGTTTTCGTTGTGCCTTACCATCATCCCTACCATAATAGCAGATCAGAATCCATCACCTGCCACATCCCCTACCTTTCCACCATCATCCCTACCATAACAGCAAATCAGAATCTATCACCTGCCACATGCCCTACTTTCCACCATCATCCCTACCAAAACAGCAGATCAAAATCATCCAATCAAATAGCCTTTCCAAAGTTGGTTTTCCCCTGTTCGGAAATCAATAAAAAAATATATATATATCCACGGCATACCTCTCTGCTCTCTCTGTGATCCCCTCCCTGCAAGAGGGACGTTAAAAAAAAATCAGAAGTCAAAGTTTAGAGAGAGAGAGAGAATTGTGACAAAAGTGCTTGTGACAATTGGTGTTCTGGGGTCCTAGAAGTTCATATTTCCAAGTTTGGGATTCTAGCAAAAAAAAAGGAAAAAAAAGTGGAAAAAAAGAATAAAAAAGAAAAGAAAGGGAGATATCTCAGGTTGTTTCTCTTCGTTTTACTTGCTGTTCCATGACGACATCTGTGAATAGGCTTGCGTCTCTAATACGGCCTTGCATAGGAACAGCACATACCGTCGTCGAATGTTTATTCAACTTGTTTTGACTAACGTGGCTCTAGCATTTCCTTGAGTTGTGTCTCGGCCACCTATAGCTCCACAGAAAAACTACAACTTACAAGGCTCTAGCGTTTGGCATCGGTACACTACCTCTCCAGGAGATTTTGACTCGCGGTCGCCGACACCTCCTGCTAAGGCTTGGTAAGAACTAGTAAGAGCTTGGTGATACAAGTTGAGAGACAGTGCCCTTTCCTGTGAATTGTTTGTTCTTTTGCTTTCTAACCATGTCAGGAACAGCGAGCAATGATGGTCAGCATTCCCCTCGCACTAGGGGAATCATTCAACATTTCGAGCGCCAAGTCAAGCTACATACAGAGGGCCTTGATGGTGATGTGCAGGTGGTAAATGAGTGACTTGGACAGGTGGAGAAGGCTCAGATTGACACCGACACCTCACTTGCTGCTATTAACACTTCACTTACTGAGGTGATAAAGCGGCTTGATGAGTTCGGGCGAGCTCCTACAGGAGACGGCGCTGCTCCTCGTCGGCATCACAACAACAATGGTGCTTTGGGCAGCGAGGTGGAGGAGAATGTTGATGAATACTCTGCTGACACGGAGGTGGAGGACGAGGGAGGCCATCGGCGACGGCAGTTGCGCCGCCATCGCTTCGGCATGCCTCCCTTGCGCATGCCACGTGAGGTACGCGCTGATGATGACACACTTGGCTGAATTAAATTTTCTATTCCACCTTTTGGTGGAAAATATGATCCTGATGCATACCTCACATGGGAATTAGCTGTAGAACAAAAGTTTGCATGTCATGAGTATCCTGAAAACAAAACAGTTAGGGCTGCCACTAGTGAGTTCACTGATTTTGCCTCTGTTTGGTGGAGTGAGTTTCGACGTAAGAATCCCAATGCTGCGCAAAACTGGGCTGATTTGAAAAGAATCATGTGAGCTAGATTTGTTCCCTCTTATTACCAACGTGATTTGATAAATAAGCTGCAGCTGCTTAGGCAAGATAGTAAGAGTGTAGAGGAATACTATCAGGAATTACAAATGGGTATGTTGCGCTGTGGTATAGAGGAGTCTGAGAGGCTGCTATGACTAGATTTATGGGTGGGCTGAACCGTGAGATTTATGACATTCTTAATTACAAGGAATATAATTCGATCAATCGCTTGTTTCATCTCGCTTGCCATGCTGAAAGAGAAGTGCAGGGACGACGCAAATGGTTTAGCACAAGAACTAATATTTCTGCAGGTCGTGCTAACACTTGGTCAACACGAGCCCCACCTACAGCCATAAGGCAACCGGCTGCACCGTCCTCCAACAACAACAAGAATCGACCTTTCTCTTCCGCGCCGATTTCCAAGCCTGTGGAGGTAACAAAAACTTCTACACCAGAGCCCGCCAAGAGCTCTGCTTCTGTTGCTTCAACTGGGAGGACAAGGGATGTGCAATGCCATCAATGCAAGGGGTATGGTCACATGAGGAGTCAATGTCTGAGCAAGCGTGTGCTGATTGTGCGAGACAATGGTGAGTTTTCTTCTGCTAGTGATTTGGATGAAGAAACATATGCTATGCTTGCAGCTGACAATGCAGGGAGCGATGATGATCATGACCAGGAAGATCACATTGATGCCAACCATGCTGACCATTATGAGAGCCTCATTGTACAGCGTGCGTTGAGTGTCCAGATTGGAAAGTCCGACCAAAATCAGCGGCACAACCTGTTCCAAACCAAATGTGTCGTCAAGGAGCAATCATGTCGTGTGATCATTGATGGAGGAAGTTGCAACAACCTTGCAAGCTTGGACATGGTGGAGAAGCTTTTGTTGGAGACAAGACCGCACCCCCAGCCTTACTATGTTCAATGGTTCAACAGTATTGGTAAGGTTAAGGTTACACGCTTGGTGAGAGTACAATTTGCTATTGGTTCCTATCATGATTTTGCTGAATGTGATGTCGCACCCATGCAAGCATGTTCTATATTGTTAGGTAGACCTTGGCAATATGATAATAGTTCTGTGCATGATGGTAGAACCAACCAGTATTCCTTTGTGCATAAGGGAAAGAAGATTGTATTGCATCCTATGACTCCTGATTCCATTCTTAAGGAGGACATTGCTAGAGCTAGTAAGCAAAAGATTGATGAAAGTGCAAAAAAGATAAATTCTAGTTCTGTTTGTGATAATAAAAATGAGATTAAGTTGAAAGGTGCATGTTTTCTCGCTACCAAATCTGATGTGAAGGAACTGGTTGTTGATGAATCTGTTTGCTATGCCTTAGTTTGCAAGGATGCTTTATTCTCATTTGAGGAGATACTGCTGCTTTGCCTCCTGCTGTGACTAACATTTTGTAGGAATATGTTGTTGTTTTTCCCAAGGACGTTCCTCCAGGCTTGCCACCAATTCGAGGGATTGAACATCAGATTGACCACATTTCTGGAGCATCTTTGCCCAATCGAGCGCCATATAGGGCAAGAACTGCTTGACAAAGGGTACGTGCGTGAATCTCTTAGTCCTTGTGTTGTTCCGGTAATTTTAGTTCCTAAGAAGGATGGATCATGGCGCATGTGTGCAGATTGTAGAGCAATCAATAACATTACCATTAGATATCGTCATCCTATTCCTAGGTTAGATGATATGCTTGATGAATTAAGTGGCTCTACTGTGTTCTCTAGGTTGATTTGCGTAGTGGTTACCACCAAATCCGCATGAAATTAGGTGATGAATGGAAAACAGTTTTCAAAACTAAGTTCGGTCTATATGAGTGGCTAGTGATGCCTTTTGTTTTGACTAACGCACCTAGCACTTTCATGAGACTATTGAATGAAGTTTTGCATGCTTTCATTGGTAGATTTGTGGTGGTATATTTTGATGATATCTTGATCTATAGCAAATCATTAGATGAACATCTTGCTCATTTGCGTGCTGTTTTTGATGCCTTACGAGATGCACGTTTATTTGGTAACCTTGAGAAGTGCTCATTTTGCACCGATCGAGTTTCTTTTCTTGGCTATGTTGTTACTCCACAGGGAATTGAAGTTGATCAAGCCAAGGTTGAGGTAATTCAGAGTTGGCCGACTCCTAAAACGGTCACACAGGTGCGGAGTTTCCTTGGACTTGCAGGATTCTATCGTCGCTTCGTGAAAGATTTCAGTACGATTGCTGCACCGCTGAATGAGTTGTCCAAGAAAGGCGTGGCTTTCCAATGGGGCAAGTCACATGAAGATGCCTTTGACTTGTTGAAAAAGAAGCTGACCCATGCACCACTGCTCCAACTCCCAGACTTTGGTAAGACTTTTGAACTTGAGTGTGATGCTAGTGGCATTGGTATTGGAGGCGTGCTGATCCAAGAAGGTAAGCCAGTTGCTTATTTCAGTGAGAAATTATCTGGGCCTCGTTTGAACTACTCAACTTATGATAAGGAATTTATGCGCTGGTTCGAACATTAGAGACATGGCAACATTATTTGTGGCCCAAAGAGTTTGTTATACACTCTGATCATGAATCCTTGAAGCACATTCGTAGCCAAAATAAGTTGAACCGTAGGCATGCAACATGGGTAGAATTCATTGAGACTTTCCCTTATGTTATCAAACACAAGAAGGGGAAGGATAATGTTATTGCTGATGCTTTATCATGACGATATACCATGCTTTCACAACTAGACTCTAAATCTATGGCTTGGAAACGATTAAAGAGCAATATGCGCTTGATGCTGATTTTGATGAGGACATCACTACTACAGATATGACCACATTTGGTTGTGCCAACTCCAACACATCATCCACAGGCCAAGAAGAGAGAGAGATCAAATCCATCATGTTCTGGAATCCAATTCGGCCTCCTGAGACAGCACCGACTTCAAATATGAATAACTTTTGCATACGGACTCCGATTTGGGTGAACTTGGTGATAGAAGGATAGGTCCCGACCTTTCGATGAGAGAGGGATAGATTCGATTGGGTGGAAGAAGACGTTGGCGATCCGACTACACCGTCCCCGCACGATGCGCCTTAGCAATCGTTACACCGACTTCGAAGTTGTTATTGATCTTGCCGGTGCACGATCAACTCGACCACGAAGGCCTTTGTCCTGCAAGCAATCAAGAACACGCAAGAACAAGATGAACAAGCACTGAAATTATAATTGAAACCACGAGTTCATTCGAATCACAAAGAGGGTTTCCGATGACAAGTAATTGGCGGTTTAGCCAACACGCGCGATTACAAGAAGTAGCAATCGCTATCTTTGATCTAAAAAACCCACCATCTAATGGCAGTGGCTGGCTGTTTTTATTGTGGAGAGGCGTCTAGGAACCCTAGGGTGCAGCCTTAAGTGGGCTTTCCTTGTTACAAGGCCAAAGGCCCACTTTGACTTGGACTGAAAAAGTGACGCTGCTTGATTGAACTATTCCCGTCAACTCAGAAGGAGTTTGGATGTGATTCCAGATCCGTTGGAAAGTAGACTTGATAAGCTTTCAGTGAACTACAAGAACGCCCAAAACGGAGTCCGATGTAGCCGTGGCGGCGAAACAAGTCAGCCCTGTCCTGGAGTCGAATCTGAACCGAACTCGCACTTCTCTTCTATCCTTCATCTTGGTTGGTTCCTCACCCAAGTTCCTGAGGCAAAGGACATCATCACAAGAATTAAATAGCATTCCATCCATTAAAATATTCGTATGAAGCCCGAGGAACGAATTCACCTGGTAATTGAGTTGACGTGCGCGAGCTCGAGTAATCGGTCCATGTATTACAGCAACGGGGACCGATTGATGCGTAGGTGATGGATTTGCAGGTGTGGCTATATCCATAGAAGTGATGTCCTCATCACTTGGACTTGATTGAAAGCTTACAACGAGATCTTCGAATGAAATTAATCTCAGGCCCAGATTCATTGTACATCAACCGAAATCATTAAAATAATATACTACAATACTCTTTTGAGCTGTTTCGGGCCTTGTAAGCGTGTGGGGGCCCAAGCCCAAGTTGTGTGCGCCACCCCTTGGCTGCACACAACCCTAGGACGTCCCTCTCACATCCATCTCTCTTATAAACTCAGTAGCCGTCGCTTTAGACACTTGGGTTTTGTTTGATTAGTTTAGCCAAGTGTAAACTTTGTGTCTTCGAGTTGTGCTGGACAGCCACCTTGTCAAGACCTTCAATAGAACCCCACCTTATTTTGGCCTTCAATTCTTATTTGCAATTTCAGATTGCTTTTACCATTGTTCTTGCTTGTTCTTCGGTTGCTTGCAGGAATTGAACCTCGTGTTCAGGTTGATCGTGCCCACGGCAAGATCAATAACACTCCGGAGTTGGTTTAGCGATTGCTAAGGCGCATCATCGTCGTACGTTTAGTCGGATTGTCAAAGTCGGTTCCACAAAATCGATAGTTATCGCTCTCATCGAAAGATCGGGACACAACCTCACATCAGGTGGTATCAGAGCTCCAAGTTGCTCGGTGAGAGATTCAGTACCTTAGATTAGTTTTTGTTTTCTATCCTAAATTGAAAATTACTCCACAAAAATTCAACCTTTAGATTCAATCTGGTATTTTAGTGAGTTTTGTTAGGTTTTGATCCATTAGAGTCCTCGTTTTAGTTGCTGATCGTTTTTTTCCTTCGCGTGGCTTTTCTTTCAATCTGTCCAGTACTTTGTTTTGTTAATAACTTCCGCATACGAGCTCGGATTCTAGTGTTTTTGCAATTTCCTAAAACCTTGGAACTATCTTAACAAAAACCTAGTTGGGCATGAACTCTAACTCTAGAGCGAAATCTCTTCAATCTGGATATCAAAGTTGTTTAAGCAAGTTGTACTTCCAATCCAGATCGGTTCGGTATTTTAATCATAATTCTCACGTCCGAACTCCGATTGGGAAGTTTTTATACTTTCCTGAATCCTTGAAGAGTCCTCTACAAAAACGTTTTTGGGTGTCCTTTGTGATTCGAAATCCTTCAAACCGAATTTGATTCAGATTCGGAATCAGTCCCGCGGGCTGAAATTGGGGGTATTCTGTGCTGTTCGATTTTTGAGCCATAACTTTCACACCCGAGCTCCAAATTGCATGTTCTCTGTTTCTCAGCTCGGGCGGTCTAGTCGACACGCGCAAACACGAGGAGGGACGCACACGGGGTCTACCAAAACACAACAAAACCTAAAAAACGAAGAACAGGGGTGAGAACCCAATATAAAGGGGTACCCACACAAGGGGGGGCGCCCAAGAGGGGTGCGGCAGCCAGGAGAGGGGCGCTGACCAAAGGAGGGGTGGAACCCTAAGAGTACATGGGCCTTGGGCCCAAAAGAAAGGTGGCGCAGCACCTGAAATTTCTGTCCTGTAAGATTGTTCTGTGATTTCCCTTCGCTCCAGAATGATTTTCGCCTCGGGATCAGATCCATTGGAAAGTTTATCTCGATACCTTTCAAACGAGTTGTCGAACGTCGAAAACGGAGTTCGGATGTGGCCGTGACGTCCTTTTGAAGTACTGCTGCTCCTGGATGGCCGAACCGGACTCGGCGACGAATTGGACTTTATCTTGAGCTTTCCTTGGCGCGTGGGCTGTCCCCGGTGGATATTCTTGACGTGCTGGTCCAGCAAAGGTGGATGGAAAGGACTTGCTTCCAGATTAAGCCCTCCAAACGTCGTAGACAAAGTAGCGGGCGAAACAGCGACAGTCGGGGACGAAGTAGCAGTCGTAGAGGAAGAAGGGGCAGCGGTTGTATCCTTGGTTGGGATGTCCTCATAACCACTTCTCCGACCACGGCCAGAGCGAGTCCCGGGTCTGGATCTGGAGGAAGGAGCAAGGGAGTCCCGCCCGTACCCGGAAATAGAGACACCCAACGACGGGGTCCTTCGCGGTGCGGGACAAGGAATAGAAACGAAAGAATAAAGAGGGGGTGAGAAGGATGCCCAGGAACCCCTCGCAAAGATGAGCAAAGATAGAGAGGTGAAGAAGATAATTGGGTACCAAGTTCACGAGTTCGATCTTGCATTGCGCCAGGACCGCAGCCAAGAAGTCGATCTCCGGGGTCCGCAGCTCAAAGAGTATGTATTGCTCTGTGCTCACGATCTCGTCGTCCCGAGGCTACGGCACGTTCTCCCTTGCTGGAAGTCGCCAGGTGAACGGGTCCAGCAGCCCCAAGGTCTCCAGATCCTTCATCCGGTCCGCGGTGAGAGTGCTCTTCCCGAACTTCGCTATGGGATTGTGAAGAAAGGCAGGCACGACGGCGCAAAGGAGCAAGAGCAGAAAGGAAAGGGCAGAGAACACGGGCAATGGGGATGAAAGGTTTCAAAGGGTGGAGTATCCCGGTTTTAAAGACGCCTCGACTGCTGATATTTACTGTCGCATTAAAAGATGTGCCAGCGGTCAGCGGGCGACAACCGAGGCACCACGCCCCTTCAAAAGCCTTGTGCGGGCGCGGCTCTTCGACATCCGCCAATCGTCCGCCCGACTTCTCCGCTCGCGAGGCCCGAACGCCTTCGGGCCCCCCTCGTCCCCTCGTGGCGGAGAAGCCCGAGCATCCTAGACGTCATCAAGCCAATATGGAGACAAGACATCAAAGCTCGAGTATTCCCGAGCGCAACCGTATCAAAAGCACCCATGGGGGGCCTCCCCCGAGCCCAGAATGGAGCTCGGGAGTTCCCGAGCTCAACCAAGGGGGGCGATCCCTCCTCGAGGACTTCAGACTCAAGAACGCCTAGAATCTCAGACCGTTTCTTAAGCCTCGGGGCAGGTTGTCAGGGATCGGTCATCCTGACACGTGTTCGGGCCCCCCACGGGGCTTTAGAACGTTTTCACCGAGCTCGGAGGACTGTTCCCGAGCTCGGGCGGAGGTCTCCCCGAGCTCGGGGGACGATTCCCGAGCTCGGGCAAGGGTGCCCTCGAGCTTGTGCTGGCTCCCACGACCTCCTTGACCTCGGCGCCTTCAATCGACATCCAGCATAGTATTCCCCTCTCTTGCTTGACCTCTCTCCCCTGCGTGGGAATTGGAGTCACCAACTCCTGTCAGATCCCCTGCGTGGGAACTAGGGTCAACCGCTCCTGTCAGATCCCCTGCGTGGGAACTAGGGTCCAGCGACTCCTGTCAAGTCCCCTACGTGGGGACTAGGGTCAACTGCTCCTGTCAACTCACATACATCGCCCGACGTCAGCACTCGAGATCAACGCCCAGGGGTCTATAAAGCACCAGACTACCCCGGTCAAAGAGGGGGACCGAGACCCATCAACGGACAAGCAAAGACAACGTAAGGCAACACCAACATGCGCAAAGCCACAACCGAACACGCAGCAAGAACCTCAAGAGATACTCTCATACACCGCACCACCTCGTCGAGCTCCCCCTCGGCCACCACTCCCGAGTGGCCCCGAGGTCGAGCTCCCTGTTCATCCTCCCCCGAGGAGCCTATTAGTCATCTTCCGCCTACGAGCAAGTCTGGACTAGAGCTATTACCCGACCTAGGGGACTCGAACCAGTATAAACTCTGTGTCTCCCCTGTT
Organism: Otatea glauca; assembly: GCA_036346275.1. NCBI lineage: Eukaryota > Viridiplantae > Streptophyta > Magnoliopsida > Poales > Poaceae > Otatea > Otatea glauca. The sequence continues at coordinate 84,980 of JAYEVK010000249.1, read as the reverse complement.
CACTTGCCCTTCTTCCTCGAGTTGTGTGCCTGCCAACTCTCCCTCCTTCCCGGACGAGCACGACTAGGGGCCTCACCCCTTTACACGATCCTTCCCCCCTCTTTGCGGTTGACGGTCCCGATCATCGACACCGCACACTGCTGCGCTCGGCGCGCTACCTGCAAGATCTCCGTAGGCATGCCGCCCGATTGATACGACCTAGTGGTTTCCACATCGGGGACCTGGTCTTAAGACGAATCCAGGACCGGTCCAACACTAACAAGCTGTCCCCACTGTGGGAAGGCCCCTACAGAGTTGTTTCAGCAAGTCGCGCGGGAGCTTACCGACTAACAACCCCCGATGGCAGGGAGCTCACGAACTCGTGGAATGTAGATCAGCTCTGGAGGTTTTATACCTGATGCTCCCCCTCCTTTTGTTTTTCGATAAGATGCTTTCCCTTATCATCATGCTTGTCTCTCGTATCTTGGGCAACACGACCCTGGCCGTGGCTCGGACACTTACCTCCGGGTCGAATCTGCGAAGTCGATACTCATCGCAGCAGCGGCCATCCCCGCCGCGAGATCCATCCGGCGGTCACGCCTGTGGGCTCACCGGCCTTCTAGTTGGCTTCGATTGCACCCCAGAGGGCCCGAAAGCTAGCATGTGGCCGCGCACGACCCCGAACCCTCGGGAGATCAGTCGCAAGCCCTGCAGAAACAAAGGAAGTGTCACCATAGCTCCAAGGGAAAGGAAAAGGATAAGAAAAGGGGAGAGTTCAGGACAAGCATGCCTACCGCCACCAGCCGGTCCTCCAAAGATTCGCAGTCGACAGCGCCGTCCGGTCCTCGGGACAGGGCCGTGGCGGCCCTGTCCCCGGCGGTCCCTGTCGTCGCAGCAGCACCGGCGCTCTCCAACATCCAGGCTTGGTCCCCTTGGTCTGGAGAAAAGAAAAAGACTAAGCGAAGCCAGGTCAGAAAACGAGCTAAGTAAAAAAGAACGAGAAAAAACGAAAGCAGGCAAAATCTTGCCTAGCGCCTTTCCGGGCACGACGGCAGCCGTGGTCATTTAACTCGCGATAACGACATGCCCGGACACGACCTCGCCCGCCGCAGCGGAACACCGAAGGCTGGTGTCCGGCTCGGGGGCTCCATCGTAGCCCTTGGCCGCATCCCCCTCGGCCATGTCATCTTCCTCGAGAAGCGTGGCGAGTGGGACTCGTCGCGCCTTGGACCACGTCCTCGTCCTCTTCCTCCTCGGCATCGCCCTGGACCACGGGAAAGGTCGGTGCCCCTCGGACTCTTGAGCACTACGGCAGGCGATCGACGAAAAATAAAAGAAGATCGTACAGCGCGCAGCAGCGCTCCATGGGGCGGCAGAAGGCTCATTCCCATTGCCCATAGCTGGGAACATTGTTCGATTCTTATCCGGGCTCGAGCAGCAGCAGCCGCCTCCTGCTGCTGACAGAAAAGCAAAAATCAGTAAAGAAGTTGAAAAGAAACATCAGAGAGGCGAGCCCCGGCTTGAGCGTTCCAGAGCCCAGGGCATTCGGCTTACCATGGCCAGCTCACCCCACTCGACGTGGGGCTTCTTGGCGACCTGCTTCGGGGCGTCTGGGGCCGGCCTTTTGCTCCCCTTCTTGCCCTTGCTTAGCCCGGGGAGCGGCAGCATTTGCTTGGCCATGTCCCAGAGCTCCTTGGTCTCCTGCACGAGCTCGTCGCAATTAGCGCCCAAGCCCGAGCTCTCAGGGCCAAAACCAAGGCGAGATGCATTACCTTGCTGCTCCGCCTCAAGATATTCTTGGGGACATCGCCGTCGAGGTCATAGGCTATGGTGGCCTTCCCGAAGATCTCCTGCATCCTCGTGGCGATCCAGGCCGCCTTCGGTGCTGCGAGAAGCCAAAAGAAGACCGCTGAGAGCAAGAAACTTCGACCAGACTCGAAGAAGCTCAAGGTTGAGCAATGCTTACTGTCGTGACCTTCCCGGGTGGCATCATGCTCCTCGGAGATCTCGAAGAAGGGGTGCAACCTCTTCCGAAGAGGAAACACCTGGCTTTGCAGGTAGTCATAAACGACTGCCTGCCCCTTTAGTCCGCGCGTCACGCAGATGTGGATTTAGGTGACCGTCGCCTAGTTGGCCACCGAATCTTCGGGCTCCGGAGTTTCCCGCTTGCCATCGACCGCGGCGCCATGGTATGCGAGGCCGCTCCCCTCGCCCTTCTTCAAATAAAACCATTTCTCCGACCACGGCCTGAGCGAGTCCCGAGTCAGGATCTGGAGAATGGCGCAAGGAAGTCACGCCCGTAGCCAGAAATAGAGACACCCGACGACGGGGTCCTTCGCGGTACGGGACATGGAGTAGAAACAGAAAAACAAAGAGGGGGTGGGAAGGATGCCCAGAAACCCCTCGCAAAGATGCGCGAAGATAGAGAGATGGAGAAGGGTGTTGGGTACCAAGTTTACGAGCTCGATCTCGCACTGTGCAAGGACCGCAGCCAAGAAGTCGCTCTTCGGGGTCCACAGCTCGAAGAGCATGTACTACTCCGTGCTCACAATCTCGTCGTCCGGGTCAGGCACGTTCTCCCTACCGGAAGTTGCCAGGTGAATGGGTCCAGCTGCCCCAGGGTCTCCAAGTACTTCATCCGGTCTGCGGTGAGCGTGCTCTTCCCAAACTTTGCCATGGAGCCGAAGGGGAGGGTGGGATCGAAGGCGAAAGGCAGACACGACGACACAAGAAGCGGAAAGGAAAGGGGCGGAGAATGCAAGCACTGAGGAAGAAAGGTTTTCGAAAGGTAGCGTCTCACGGTTTTAAAGGCGCCTCGGCTGCCGACATTACTGTAGCCTTAAAAGACGTGCCCGCAGCCAGCGGGCAACAACCGAAGCATCGCGACCCTTCGAAATCCTTGTGAAGACATGTCTTTTCGATGTCCGCAAACCGTTCCCCCAACTTCTTTGCTCGTGAGGCCCGAGCGCTTCTGGGCCCCCTTCATCCCCTCGTGGCGGAGAAGCCCGAGTGTTCCAGACGTCATCAACTCAATTTGAAGACAAAGCATTAAAGCTCGAGTGTTTCCGAGCACGACCGTATCGAAAGCACCCGCGGGGGGCCTCCCCTAGGCTCGAAAAGGAGCTCGAGAGTTCCCGAGCTCGATCAAGGGGACGATCCCTCCTCGAAGACTTCAGACTCAAGAACGCCTAGTGCCTCAGACCGTTTCTTGAGCCTCGGGGGCTGGTTGTCGGGGATCGGTCACCCTGACACATGTCCAGGCCCCCCCGGGGGGCTTTAGGCCTTTCTCCCCCAAGCTCGGAGGACGGTTCCCGAGCTTGGGCGAGAGTTTCCCCGAGCTCGTGCTGACTCCTGTGACCTCTTCGACCTCGGCACCCTTGGCCCGACCTCCAGCGTAGTAATCTCCTTTTTATATGACTTTTCTCCCCTGCGTGGGAACTAGGGTCACCTGCTCCTGTCAGTTCCCCTGCGTGGGAACTAGGGTCAACCGCTCCTGTCAGTTCCCCTGCGTGGGAACTAGGGTCACCTGCTCCCGTCAACTCACAGACAACCACCCGACGTCAGCCTCGAGATCAGCGCCAAGGGTCTATAAAAGCGCCAGACCACCCCGGTCAATGAGAATAACACAGCAGAAACCAAAGGGGGATGCGCAGACACGTCTGCAGATACACTTGTACACCACACCATCCATCGAGCTCCCCTCGGTCGTCACTTCCAAACGACCCTAAGGTCGAGCTCCCCCTTTGTTCTCCCTTGAGGAGCTTTTAGTCACCGTTCGCCTACGGGCAAGACTGGAGTAGAGCTATTACCCGACCTACGGGGCTCGAACTAGTATAAATACTGTGTCTCCTGCACGATTGTTGTTCTCCCCCGAGCTGTGCACCTATCGACGCTCTCTCCTTCCCGGACGAGCACGACTTTGGGCCTCTCCCCTTGCACGATCCTTCCCCCCTTCTTTGCGGTCGACGATCCCGATCGTCGACACTTAACATTAATAACTATAATTATCAGATTGTATAGGAAAAAATATAGCCTACCCAGCTCCACATATTCTACGCTCGTACGTTTGTTCGGTACCTTGGCAATCGCTTTATTCAAGCTTGGGAGAACTTTTGACACCGCCAACGGCCGACAACTCCTGCAGCATGGTAAGAACTTGTAAGAGCTTTGCTTTAGGCTTGAGACATGAGCGACTTTTCTCCACTTCTAGTAGTTGATAGGGAATTACAGAAACCTTTGTGTTTCCCTTTTTGCTACTAACCATGTCAGGTGACAAGAGTTCACTGCATCATTCTCCATGCACGAAGAGCAATGTACGACTCACTAATGAGCGAATGTCGCTGCAAGAAGACCGTCTTCGGTCCATCGAGACTGCTCAGGGAGTTGCTAACACTACCCTTGCTACTATTTTGTCAAGACTTGATATGCTTGCAGCTGTTGCCCCTAGAACTTCTAGTCCTCCGCCTCGTCTCCAAAGCAACAACAATGGTGTACTACGTGCACAACGGGTTCCCATTGCTTGCTGCCCCGGCTTCCCAGCATGGACCCGCTACCTCGGTCAACCCACCACACATCGCCACGGGTTCACAACTGATGATGAACAAGGTAAAATCAATTTTGAATTTCCTCCTTTTGGTGGAAAGTTCTATCCTAATGCATATATTAATTGGGAGATTTGCGGTAGACAAAGAATTTGCAAACGATGACTTATCTAAAAACCAAAAGTTTAGTGCTGTAGTTCAAGTATTAGAGTCAGGTGCAATATATTGGTGGAAGCATATATGTAGACATGATAAAAAACCTAAAACTTCGAATGCCATGAAAATACTTATGAGAAATGATTATGTTCCCGAATATGATGTTGAATATTTGCTTACTAAACTTCAAAGCTTAAAACAAGGTTCTAAAACTGTTATAGAATACTTTCATGATTTGCAAAATTGTTTGTTGCATTGTGGTTTCAAGAATGTGAAGAAGCTACTGAGCTTAGGTTCATACGTGGACTTAATCATGAAATTCAGGATGTTCTTGTTGATGAAACATATAGTTGTCTTTCAGAATTGATTAAATTTGCTTGTAGAGCTGAAAACATGCTTCCTGAATCTTTAAAAGAGCATTTAGCTTCATTTGAGGTGCCCATTGTTGCACCTTCTGTTGTATCTAACATTTTGCAGAAAAGTGAGCACCATCGGGAGAAGGATGAAGAAGAAAATGTGCCGAAAGAGGAGATTTTTGCTGCTCCATACGTATGTGAAGTGTTGGAAATTGAAGTTGCACCTACAACCACTGAGAATGATTTAGAAGGTAATGTCAAAGGTATGGACTGTATACATGGTGAAAATCATTTTGAAAAGACAAAACTGTCCATGAATCATGCTATCGTAGAACAACTATTAATGGAACCCATTGCTGATTTGGTTGCTATTCCTAGTGATAAAGAAGAGTTGTGTCATAATGCTTTACTTATATCCACGCCACAAATAGTGAATGAACATGAAACATTTATATTTGAACTAAACACTTGCGCTGAACATAAACATGTTATTCACATTGCTAGTGAAGAAGATGAGCTTAAATTGATGTCTTCTTTAAATACTTTAGGTTACATTGAATTTGATGTTCTGTGTGATCTAGATAGTTTCAAGGAGAAGATTTTTGTACATTCTGATTTGCCATGGTTATCGCAAAATACTTTACATGTTGTTGGCAAATATAATGATAAAGGAGAATACAAAGTGCATAGAGTATACATTTGTTCAGATTTGAAACTCCATATCCTATGCAACAATGTGATCAATTTGATAATTCTAATATCATATTAAGTACCACTACTTTCATTTATCGTCTATATGATAGTTTTCAAGAAAGGGAGTGTTTGGGTGATTGTGATTTACGAGCCATTGATTTGATCACAAAAGATATGCATGTTGCTTTGATCTTTGTCGTGACTAACATTTTGCAGGAGAATGTGATGGAGTTGAGGACGACTCCAATTAAAGAAAGGGAGAATAATGAGACCATGCTCGTCCTGGAAATGACCAACGCGATATCAGTTTGGCGACACTTCACGGCATGCTCTGCATTATCTACATCTACTAGGATGGCTTTCCTTCACAGAGGGGAGGAAGCGTTCAAGAGTGCTAGCTTTCAACATGCCTTTATATGCTGAAAAGAAATATTGAGCTTTGTGGATGATGTTCACATGAGAATATTTTTTTGAGGACAAGCTAAAAGATGAGCATGAGTCGAGGACGACTCAAATTCAAGAAAGGGAGGATGATGAGGACATCACTACTACAGATATGACCACATTTGGTCGTGCCAACTCCAACACGTCATCCACGGGCCAAGAAGAGAGAGAAATCAAATCCATCACATTCTGGAATCCAATTCGGCCTCCTAAGACAGCACCCACCGACTTCAAATATGAATAACTTTTGCATACGGACTCCGATTTGGCTAATCTTGGACTTGATTGAAAGCTTACAATGAGATATTTCCATTAGATCTAATCATAGCTCCAGATTCAATGTGTATCAGTCGAAATCATCAAAACAATACACTACAATACTGTTTTGGGCTGTTTCGGGCCTTGTAAGCGTGTGGCGGCCCATGCCCAAGTTGTGTGCACCCCCTTGGCTGCACACAACCCTAGGACGTCCCTCTCACGTCCATCCCTCTTATAAACTCAGTAGCCGCCGCTTTAGACACTTGGGTTTTGTTTGATTACTTTAGCCAAGTGTAAACTTTGTGTCTTCGAGTTTTACTATTGTTCTTGCTTATTCTTCAGTTGTTTGCAGGAGTTGAACTTAGTGTTCAGGTAGATCGTGCCCACAGCAAGATCAATAACACTCCGGAGTTGGTTTAGCGATTGCTAAGGCGCATCATTGTCGTACGTTGTAGTCGGATCGTCAAAGTCGATTCCACCAAATCGATAGTTATCACTCTCATTGAAAGATCGGGAAACAACCTCACATCATGGAGTCTGCAGTGTAAGTGGGACACGTTGTGAGGAATTTTTAACTCCGACTCAGACGGATTCGAAACGCATAGCGGTATGAGTTAGGGCGCGTATGAAGTTCATTCGGGGTGTTTGTCACTCACTTTCACTCAGAGACTTTTTTCGCACGAATAGAGTCTGCAATGTGACTTGGGACACATTGTGACGAATTTTTAATACCGACTTAGACGGATTCGAAACACATACCGATAAGAGTTAGCATGCATATGAAGTCCATTCAGGGTGTTTGCCACCCAGTTTCACTCTGTAACTTTTTTTCGCACGAGTGGAGTCTCAAGTGCATCTTGGGACACGTTGTGAGGAATTTTTAACACCGACTAGACGGATTCGAAACGCATACCGATAAGAGTTAGAGTGTATTTGAAGTCCATTTGGGGTGTTTGTTACTCAGTTTCACTCTGTAACTTATTTCTCACGAATGGAGTTTGATGTGCAAGTTAGGAGACGTTGTGAGAAATTTTTAACACCGACTCAGACGGATTCGAAACGCATACCCATATGAGTTAGGGCGCATATGAAGTTCATTCAGGGTATTTGTCCCTCTGTTTCACTCAGACTTTTTTTCGCACGAATGGAGTCTGCAGTGCAAGATGGGACACGTTGTGAGGAATTCTTAAAACCGACTTAGACGGATTTGAAATGCATAGCGAAAAGAGTTACGGCGCATATGAAGTCCATTCGGGTGTTGCCAAAGAAGTTTATATTTCTCATTCATAGACTCAATGTTACTTTAGTTGTCTCATGCAATTTTAACATCAGTTCAAAGCACGCTGTGTAGCATCAAAATTCAGTCCCTCGGCGGAATAGGTAATAAATCAATGGGAGCACGAGGAACAAAACCATACACAATCTCAAAAGGGCACAACTTAGTAGTAGAATGCAATGAACGGTTATACGCAAACTCAATGTGAGGCAAGCATTCTTCCCACATCTTAATGTTTTGTTTTAAAACAGCCCTAAGCATGGTAGACAAAGTTCTATTGACGACTTCGTTTGCCCATCAGTTTGTGGGTGACAAGTAGAAGAAAACAGTAGCTTAGTCCCCAATTTAGCCCATAAAGTTCTCCAAAAGTGGCTAAGAAATTTAGCATCACGATCTGAAACTATTGTGTTTGGCACACCATGCAATCGAACAATCTCACGGAAAAACAAATCAGCAACATGGGTAGCATCATCACTCTTATGACAAGGTATGAAGTGTGCCATCTTAGAAAATCTATCCACCACAACAAAGATACTATCCTCTCCTTCTTTGTTCTAGGCAACCCTAAAACAAAGTCCATAGAAATATCCTCCCAAGGCACACTAGGAGCGAGGAGGGCAAGTACAAACCATGTGGGTTATGTCGTGACTTAGCTTTTGACATGTTGTGCAATGAGCACTAAAGCGTTCCACATCTCGCCTCATCTTTGGCCGTAAGAAATGGCTAGCAAGTATGTCCTCCTGCCTTTTCACACCAAAATGTCCCATCAGACCCACCTCCATGCGCCCAGTAATAACAACAAACAAACGGAGCTAGTTGGAATGCATAGCATGTTAGCTCTAAACACAAACCCATTATTGAGGACAAATTTATTCCACATTTTTCCTCTTTACAATTGAGCAACACATCTTTAAATTCAGCATCATGCTCATATTGCCCTTTAATCGCTTCGACTTAAAATTTTGAAGTCAAGTTGGGAAAGCATAGCGTATCGCCTAGACAATGACTTTTTGCACGAATGGAGTCTCTGCAAGTTGGGACACGTTGTATGGAATTTTTAACACCGACTCAAACGGATTCGAAACACACACTGATATGAATTAGGGCGCATCTGAAGTCCATTCGGGGTGTTTGTCACTCAGTTTCACTCTGCGACTTTTTTCGCACGAATGCAGTCTGCAGTGCAAGTGGGACACGTTGTGAGAAATTTTTAACAACGTGATGAGGAAATCTCCACAATGGATACAACCAGCTCTAACTCCACTCACCAGGATGAACCAACACTTCAAGGACCACTCACTCGAGCCCGTGCACGTCAACTAAATTATCAGGTGAAGGCGTTCCTAAGTATTCCAATTAATGATACAATGAATGGGATGCTATTTAATTTTTGTGATGATGTGATTATTCTTAGGAACCATGGAGAAGACCCACAACGCACAAAGGAGTTCGCGTCCAGAGGGAAGAGCACATTGAAATCAGATTCGGACTTCCAGAGATGGTCAGATTCAAACGGCCATAACTTTTGATCCAGAAGGTTTCTTCAGGTCTACGAGTACAAGAACGAAAGCTCTGGTCGTGCTCTTTCCAACCGATCCGAGATCACCTCCAAATTCCTTCCGAGTCAACGGGAATTCGCAAAACAATCTAGAATACTTTTCCAGTCCGAGTCTAATTGGGCTCTAGTCTTTATTTCGAGTTGTAATCAGTAGGCCCATGTTAAGGCCAAGTGCTGTATGCCCTTGGTCTATAATTAGCCAGCCGCCACCAAAGTTAGGGTTTTGGGTTTTGTTTCATTCAGTTAGCCATTGCTACTGCTTGTACTCGCGCGTGTCGACTAGGCCGCCCGTCTACTTGTTCATCGGAACCCCAACTTCGAGTGTTTTTGTTTCAGAACCATCTGAATTCATATTCACAATTGAGTTGCTTGTAATCCCTTGTTCTTGCTGGTTCTTCGATTGCTCGCAGGAACAAAGACCTTCGTGGTCAGGTTGGTCGCGCTTCCCGCGGGATCAATAACCTTCAGGAGGGTGGTGTACCGGTCGCTAAGGCGCAACGTCGGGTTCGTTGTAGTCGGGCCACCAACTTCGCCCTCCACCAGATCGACGCTACCTCCTCTCATCGAAAGATCGGGACGCCTAGTTCTATCAAGTGGTATCAGAGCTTTCGGTTGCTCGGTGAGAGACTTCTTGTTCTTAGATTTGTTTTGCCTACAGTCCAAAAAAAAAATAGCCCAACAAAAATAAAATCCTTTCGGTCCTAGCCAATTTCGGCCTTTTGCTTTTGCTGTTTTAGCCATTCTTGTTGAATTTGCATTACGTCGTCGAGTCGTTGCTGGTCTTAGTGTTTGTGTCATTTAGAGTTTCAAGTTCTTATCACCTTAGTGTCACGTGTTTTGTTCAATCCTATTTTCGTTGTGCCTTACCATCATCCCTACCATAATAGCAGATCAGAATCCATCACCTGCCACATCCCCTACCTTTCCACCATCATCCCTACCATAACAGCAGATCAGAATCCATCACCTGCCACATCCCCAACCTTTCCACCATCATCCCTACCATAACAGCATATCAGAATCCATCACCTGCCACATCCCCTACTTTCCACCATCATCCCTATCATAACAGCAGATCAGAATCATCGCCAGATTTCCCACCTTTTCCATTCATCATCCAATCAAATAGCTTTTCCAAATTTGGTTTTCCCCTGTTCGGAAATCAATAAAAAAAATATATATATCCACGGCATACCTCTCTGCTCTCTCTGTGATCCCCACCCTGCAAGAGGGACGTTAAAAAAATCAGAAGTCAAAGTTTAGAGAGAGAGAGTGCTTGTGACAATTGGTGTTCTGGGGTCCTAGAATTTCATATTTCCAAGTTTGGGACTCTAGCAAAAAAAAGGAAAAAAGGAAAAAAAGGGAAAAAAAAGAAAAGAAAAAGAAAGGGAGATATCTCAATTTGTTTCTCTTCGTTTTACTTGCTGTTCCATGACGACATCTGTGAATAGGCTTGCGTCTCTAATACGGCCTTGCATAGGACCAGCACATACCGTCGTCGAATGTTTATTCAGCTTGTTTTGACTAACGTGGTTCTAGCATTTCCTTGAGTTGTTTCTCGGCCACCTATAGCTCCACAGAAAAACTACAACTTACCAAGCTCTAGCGTTTGGCATCGGTACACTACCTCTCTAGGAGATTTTGACTCGCGGTCGCCGACACCTCCTGCTAAGGCTTGGTAAGAACTGGTAAGAGCTTGGTGATACAAGTTGAGAGACAGTGCCCTTCCCTGTGAATTGTTTGTTCTTTTTGCTTTCTAACCATGTCAGGAACAGCGAGCAATGATGGTCAGCATTCCCCTCGCACTAGGGGAATCATTCAACATTTTGAGCGCCAAGTCAAGCTGCATACAGAGGGCCTTGATGGTGATGTGCAGGTGGTAAATGAGTGGCTGGGACAGGTGGACACCAACACCTCACTTGCTGCTATTAACACTTCACTTGCTGAGGTGATAAAGCGGCTTGATGAGTTCGGGCGAGCTCCTACAGGAGACGGCGCTGCTCCTCGTCGGCATCACAACAACAATGGTGCTTTGGGCAGCGAGGTGGAGGAAAATGTTGATGAATACTCTGCTGACACAGAGGTGGAGGACGAGGGATGCCATCGGAGACGACAATTGCACCGCAATCGCTTCGGCATGCCTCCCTTGCGCATGCCACGTGAGGTACACGCTGATGATGACACACTTGGCAGAATTAAATTCTCTATTCCACCTTTTGATGGAAAATATGATCCTGATGCATACCTCACATGGGAATTAGCTGTAGAACAAAAGTTTGCATGTCATGAGTATCCTGAAAACAAAAGAGTTAGGGCTGCCACTAGTGAGTTCACTGATTTTGCCTCTGTTTGGTGGAGTGAGTTTCGACGTAAGAATCCCAATGCTGCGCAAAACTGGGCTGATTTGAAAAGAATCATGCGAGCTAGATTTGTTCCCTCTTATTACCAACGTGATTTGATAAATAAGCTGCAGCTGCTTAGGCAAGATAGTAAGAGTGTAGAGGAATACTATCAGGAATTACAAATGGGTATGTTGCGCTGTGGTATAGAGGAGTCTGAGGAGGCTGCTATGGCTAGATTTATGGGTGGGCTGAACCGTGAGATTTATGACATTCTTAATTACAAGGAATATAATTCGATCACTCGCTTGTTTCATCTCCTTGCCATGCTGAAAGAGAAGTGCAGGGATGACACAAATGGTTTAGCACGAGAATTAATATTTCTGCAGGTCGTGCTAACACTTGGTCAACACGAGCCCCACCTACAGCCACAAGGCAACCGGCTGCACCGTCCTCCAACAACAACAAGAATCGACCTTCCTCTTCCACGCCAATTTCCAAGCCTTCGGAGGTAACAAAAACTTCTACACCAGAGCCCGCCAAGAGCTCTGCTTCCGTTGCTTCAACTGGGAGGACGAGGGATGTGCAATGCCATCAATGCAAGGGGTATGGTCACATGAGGAGTCAATGTCCGAGCAAGTGTGTGCTGATTGTGCGAGACAATGGTGAGTTTTCTTCTGCTAGTGATTTGGATGAAGAAACATATGCTATGCTTGCAGCTGACAATGCAGGGAGCGAAGATGATCATGACCAGGAAGAGCACATTGATGCCAACCATGCTGACCATTATGAGAGCCTCATTGTACAGCGTGCGTTGAGTGTCCAGATTGGAAAGTCCGACCAAAATCAGCGGCACAACCTGTTCCAAACCAAATGTGTCGTCAAGGAGCGATCATGTCGTGTGATCATTGATGGAGGAAGTTGCAACAACCTTGCAAGCTTGGACATGGTGGAGAAGCTTTCGTTGGAGACAAGACCGCACCCCCAGCCTTACTATGTTCAATGGTTCAACAGTATTGGTAAGGTTAAGGTTACACGCTTGGTGAGAGTACAATTTGCTATTGGTTCCTATCATGATTTTGCTGAATGTGATGTCGTACCCATGCAAGCATGTTCTATATTGTTAGGTAGACCTTGGCAATATGATAATAGTTCTGTGCATGATGGTAGAACCAACCAGTATTCCTTTGTGCGTAAGGGAAAGAAGATTGTATTGCATCCTATGACTCCTGATTCCATTCTTAAGGAGGACATTGCTAGAGCTAGTAAGCAAAAGATTGATGAAAGTGCAAAAAAGAAAAATTCTAGTTCTGTTTGTGATAATAAAAATGAGATTAAGTTGAAAGGTGCATGTTTTCTCGCTACCAAATCTGATGTGAAGGAACTGGTTGTTGATGAATCTGTTTGCTATGCCTTAGTTTGCAAAGATGCTTTGTTCTCATTTGAGGAGATACTGCTGCTTGCCTCCTGCTGTGACTAACCTTTTGCAGGAATATGTTGATGTTTTTCCCAAGGACGTTCCTCGAGGCTTGCCACCAATTCGAGGGATTGAACATCAGATTGACCTCATTCCTGGAGCATCTTTGCCCAATCGAGCGCCATATAGGACTAATCCGGAAGAAACTAAGGAGATACAACGCCAAGTGCAAGAACTGCTTGACAAAGGGTACGTGCGTGAATCTCTTAGTCCTTGTGCTTTATTCGGCCATTTTAGTTCCTAAGAAGGATGGATCATGGCGCATGTGTGTGGATTGTAGAGCAATCAATAACATTACCATTAGATATCGTCATCCTATTCCTAGGTTAGATGATATGCTTGATGAATTAAGTGGCTCTACTGTGTTCTCTAAGGTTGATTTGCGTAGTGGTTACCACCAAATCCGCATGAAATTAGGTGATGAATGGAAAACAGCTTTCAAAACTAAGTTCGGTCTATATGAGTGGCTAGTGATGCCTTTTGGTTTGACTAACGCACCTAGCACTTTCATGAGACTAATGAATGAAGTTTTGCGTGCTTTCATTGGTAGATTTGTGGTGGTATATTTTGATGATATCTTGATCTATAGCAAATCATTAGATGAACATCTTGCTCATTTGCGTGCTTTTTTTGATGCCTTACGAGATGCACGCTTATTTGGTAACCTTGAGAAGTGCACATTTTGCAACCGATCGAGTTGCTTTTCTTGGCTATGTTGTTACTCCACAGGAATTGAAGTTGATCAAGCCAAGGTTGAGGCAATTCGAGTTGGTCGACTCTAAAGCGGTCACACAAAGCGGAGTTTCCTTGGACTTGCGAGGATTCTATCGTCGCTTCGTGAAAGATTTCAGTACGATTGCTGCACCGCTGAATGAGTTGTCCAAGAAAGGCGTGGCTTTCCAATGGGGCAAGTCACATGAAGATGCCTTTGACTTGTTGAAAGAGAAGCTGACCCATGCACCACTGCTCCAACTCCCAAACTTTGGTAAGACTTTTGAACTTGAGTGTGATGCTAGTGGCATTGGGATTGGAGGCGTGCTGATCCAAGAAGGTAAGCCAGTTGCTTATTTCAGTGAGAAATTATCTGGGCCTCGCTTGAACTACTCAACTTATGATAAGGAATTGTATGCACTAGTTCGAACATTAGAGACTTGGCAACATTATTTGTGGCCCAAAGAGTTTGTTATACACTCTGATCATGAATCCTTGAAGCACATTCGTAGCCAAAATAAGTTGAACGGTAGGCATGCAACATGGGTAGAATTCATTGAGACATTCCCTTATGTTATCAAACACAAGAAGGGGAAGGATAATGTTATTGTCGATGCTTTATCACGACGATATACCATGCTTTCACAACTAGACTCTAAAATCTTTGGCTTGGAAACGATTAAAGAGCAATATGCGCTTGATGCTGATTTTAAAGATGTTTTGCTAAATTGTAAGGAAGGAAGAGTTTGGAATAAGTTCATTATTAATGATGGTTTTGTGTTTCGTTCTAACAAGCTATGCATTCCAGCTGGATCTGTTCGTTTGTTGTTGCTTCAGGAAGCACATGGAGGAGGACTGATGGGTCACTTTGGTGTGAAGAAGACAGAGGATGTGTTGGCCAACCATTTTTATTGGCCAAAGATGAGGCTCGATGTGGAGCGCTATGTCTCTCGCTGTTCTACTTGCAATAAAGCTAAGTCACAACTGAACCCACATGGTTTATATATGCCTCTTCCTGTTCCTAGTGTTCCATGGGAGGATATTTCAATGGACTTTGTTTTAGGCCTACCTAGGACAAAGAGGGGAAGGGATAGCATATTTGTTGTCGTGGATCGGTTTTCTAAGATGGCACATTTTATACCTTGTCATAAGAGCGATGATGCTACAAACATTGCTGACTTGTTTTTCAGGGAGATAGTTCGCCTACATGGAGTGCCTTCCACAATTGTGTCAGATTGGGATGCAAAATTTTTGAGTCATTTTTGGCGGACGTTTTGGAAGAAACTGGGTACCAAGCTTTTGTTTTCTACTACATGTCACCCTCAAACGATGGCGGTGAAAGTCGTCAACAGAACGTTGTCTACAATGTTGAGAGCCATTTTGAAGAACAATTTGAAGATGTGGGAAGAGTGCCTACCTCATGTGGAGTTTGCCTACAACCGCTCATTGCATTCTACTACCAAGATGACTCCTTTTCAGGTGGTATATGGTTTCAATCCTCGTGCACCCATTGATATTTTGCCATTACCATGTTCTGAAAAAGTAAACTTAGATGCTGCTAAACGTGCTAATTTTGTGCTGAAATTACATGAGACTACTAAAGATAACATTAAGCGCATGAATGCTAGATATAGAGTTGCTGGTAGTCAGGGTAGGAAGGAATTAACTTTTGAACACGAGATCTTGTTTGGTTGCACTTGAGAAAGGATAGGTTTCTGATTTGCGAAAGTCTAAATTGATGCCTAGAGCTGATGGTCCTTTTAAAGTGATTGCTAAGATAAATGATAATGCATACAAGCTTGATTTGCTGCAGACTCGGTGTAAGCAATTCTTTCAATGTTGCTTGATTTGAAGCCGTACATGGGTGATGAAGATGAGCTTGAGTCGAGGACGACTCCATTTCAAGAGAGGGAGGATGATGAGGACATCTCCACAATGGATACAACCAGCTCTAACTCCACTCACCAGGATGAACCACCACTTCAAGGACCACTCACTCGAGCCCGTGCACGTCAACTAAATTATCGTGAAGGCGCTCCTAAGTATTCCAATTAATGATACAATGAATGGGATGCTATTTAATTTTTGTGATGATGTGATTATTCTTAGGAACCATGGAAAAGACCCACAACGCACAAAGGAGTTCGCGTCCAGAGGGAAGAGCACATTGAAATCAGATTCGGACTTCCAGAGATAGTCAGATTCAAATGGCCATAACTTTTGATCCAGAAGGCTTCTGGAGGTCTACGAGTACAAGAACGAAAGCTCTGGTCGTCCTCTTTCCAACCGATCTGAGATCACCTCCAAATTCCTTCCGAGTCAACGGGAATACGCAAAACAATCCAGAACACTTTTCCAGTCCGAGTCTAATTGGGCTCTAGTCTTTATTTCGAGTTGTAATCAGTAGGCCCATGTTAAGGCCCAGTCGCACGCCTTGGTCTATAATTAGCGAGCCGCCACCATAGTTAGAGTTTTGGGTTTTGATTCAGTTAGCCATTGCTATCGCTTGTACTGCGCGCGCGTCTTGGCCGGCCTGCCTACTTGTTCATCGGAACCCCAACTTCGAGTGTTTTTGTTTCAGAACCATCTGAATTCATATTCGCAATTGAGTTGCTTGTAATCCCTTGTTCTTGCTGGTTCTTCGATTGCTCGCAGGAACAAAGACCTTCGTGGTCAAGTTGGTCGCGCTTCTTGCGGGATCAATAACCTTCAGGAGGGTGGTGTACCGGTCGCTAAGGCGCAACGTCGGGTTCGTTGTAGTCGGGCCGCCAACTTCGCCCTCCACCTGATCGACGCTACCTCCTCTCATCGAAAGATCGGGACGCCTAGTTCTATCACACCGACTCAGACGTATTCGAAACACATAGTAGTATGAGTTAGGGCGCATCTGGAGTTTATTCGGGTTGTTTGTCACTCAGTTTCACTTAGTGACTCTTTTCGCACGAATGGAGTCTGCAGTGAACCTTGGGACACGTTGTGAAGAATTTTTAAAACCGACTCAGGCGGATTCGAACCGCATACCGATAAGAGTTTGGGCGCATATGATGTCCATTCGGGGTGTTGGTCACTCAGTTTCACCTTGTGACTTTTTTTCGCACGAATATATTCTACAGTGCAAGTTGGGACTTATGTGGAATTTTTAACACCGACTTAGACGGATTCGAAACACATACCGATAAGAGTTAGCATGCGTATGAAGTCCATTCGGGGTGTTTGCCACCCAGTTTCACTCATTAACTTTTTTTCGCACGAGCGAGTCTCAAGTGCATGTTGGGACACGTTGTGAGGAATTTTTAACACGGACTAGGACGGATTCGAAACGCATACCGACAAGAGTTAGAGTGCATATGAAGTGCATTTGGAGTGTTTGTTACTCAGTTTCACTCTGTAACTTTTTTCTCACGAATGGAGTTTGCTGTGCAAATTTGGACACGTTGTGAGAAATTTTTAACACCGACTCAGACGGATTCGAAACGCATACCCATATGAGTTAGGGCGCATATGAAGTTCATTCAGGGTGTTTGTCCCTCTGATTCACTCAGTGACTTTTTTCGCACGAATGGAGTCTGCAGTGTAAGTTGGGACACGTTGTGAGGAATTCTTAAAACCGACTCAGACGGATTCGAAACGCATACCGATAAGAGTTAGGGCGCATATGAAGTCTATTCGTAGTGTTGGTCATTTAGTTTCACTTTTTCACATTTGTCGCACGAATGGAGTCTACAGTGCAAATTGGGACACGTTGTGTGGAATTTTTAACACCGACTCAGACGGATTCGAAACACATACTGATTGAGTTAGGGCGCATCTGAAGTCCATTCGGGGTGTTTGTCACTCTGTTTCACTCTAGGATTTTTTTCGCACGAATGGAGTTTGTTGTGCAAGTGGGACACGTTGTTAGGAATTTTTAACACCGACTCAGACGGATTCGAAACGCATAGCGGTATGAGTTCGGTCGCATTTGAAGTTCATTCGGGTTGTTTGTCACTTAGTTTCTCTCAGTGACTTTTTTTCGCACGAATGGATTCTGCAGTGCAACTTAAGACAGGTTGTGAGGAATTTATAAAACCGACTCAGGCGGATTCGAAATGCATACCGATAAGAGTTTGGGCGCATAAGAAGTCCATTCGGGGTGTTGGTCAATCAGTTTCACCCTGTGACTTTTTTTCGCACGAATAGATTCTACAGTGCAAGTTGGGACACGTTGTGTGGAATTTTTAACACCGACCCAAACGGATTCGAAACACATACTGATATTAGTTAGGGCGTATATGAACTCCATTCGGGGTGTTTATCACTCAGTTTCACTATTGGACTTTTTTCACACGAATGTAGTCTGCAGTGCAAGTAGGAGACGTTGTGAGGAATTTTTAACACCGACTCAGACGGATTCAAAACACATAGCGGTATGAGTTAGGGCACAAATGAAGTTCATTCGGGGTGTTTGTCACTCAGTTTCACTCAGTGACTTTTTTCGCACGAATGGAGTCTGAAGTTTAACTTGGGACACGTTGTGAGGAGTTTTTAAAACCGACTCAGGCGGATTCGAAACACATACCGATAAGAGTTTGGGTGCATATGAAGTCCATTCGGGATGTTTGTCACTCAGTTTCACTCTGTAACTTTTTTCGCACGAGTGGAGTCTAAAGTGCATCTTGGGACACGTTGAGAGGAATTTTTAACACCAACTCAGGCTGATTCGAAACGCATACCGATAAGAGTTAGAGTGCATGTGAAGTCCATTTGTGGTGTTTGTCACTCAGTTTCAATCTGTAACTTTTTTCACACGAATTGAGTTTGATGTGCAAGTTAGGACACGTTGTGAGAAATTTTTAACACCGACTAAAACGGATTCGAAACGCATACCCATATGAGTTAGGGCGCATATGAAGTTCTGTCGGGGATCGGTCATCCTGACACGTGTCGAGGCCCCGCCTTGGGGCTTTAGAACGTTTTCCCCGAGCTCGGAGGATTATTCCCGAGCTCGGGTGGAGGTCTCCCCGAGCTCGGAGGATGGTTCCCAAGCACGTGATGACCCCGCGACCTCTCCGACCTCGGCGACCTCAACCCTGCCTCCAAAGATAGTATTCTCTTTTCTTGCGTGACCTCTCCCCGCGTGGGAACTGGGCCACCAACTCTATCGATCCCCAGCAGGGAATCGGGCGAGCTGCTCCTGTCAGGTCGCCTGCGTGGGAAATAGGGTCAACTGCTCCTGTCAACTCCCGTTAAGTCCCCTGTGTGAGAACTTGAGTCAACTGCTCCCATCAAATCACTGCCACCGCCCGACGTCAGCATTCGAGATCAACACCCAGGGGTCTATAAAGCGCAGGACTACCCCGAAGACAAAGGACCAAGCGACACAACACAATGCCACAGAGACAACAGAACACACAGTAAGAAACCAAAGGAGATGCGCTAATACACCTACAGGCACACTCCTACACTACACCACCTTGTCGAGCTCCCCCTCGGCCACCTCCTTCCGAGCGGTCTTGAGGTCGAGCTCCCTGTTTGTCCTCTCCCGAGGAGCTTTTAGTCACCTTTCGCCTGCGGGCAAGACTGGAGTAGAGCAATTACCCGACCCAGGGGGCTCGAACCAGTATAAACGTTGTGTTCCCTGTTCGCTTGTTCTCACCCTTGAGCTGTGCACCTACCGACGCTCCCTTCTTCCCGAACGAGCACGACTTGGGGCCTCCCCCTATTTACACGATCCTTCCCCCTTCTTTGTGGTTGACGGTCCCGATCGTCGACAGCTGGCACCCACCGCACCGACAACATGTCGCAATCAGCGAGCCTGGCTCGGATGCGGTTCCTGAGTGCCAAGGCTCTGATGGGGACAGCGATCCCGATCTTTCGTTGAGATGATGATACGTCGATTTGGAGGTGTTGATGGCACCGAATTTAGGGCTTCCTACCAAACAGGTTGGGAGCTTCGCAATCACAATGCCAAATCCACACAGATACAAGATCCAATGATGAGTAGTTCCTGCAAGAAAACGAGAACCCGCAAGAACAAAGTATGAAGCAAACCGAAAAGGTAGTATTGAAATCAAACAAAGAGAATAAGTTGAGATTCTGTTTCTCGGCTCGGGCGGTCTAGTCGACACGCGCAAACACGGGGTGGGACGCACACGGGGTCTACCAAAACACAACAAAACCTAAAAAACGAAGAACAGGGGTGTACCTTCTCCCGGGATGATGCTCCCCCGGGGATGTCCCGAGACTTCAAGACCGCCCTGGTCGTCGCCCCGACTATAAGCAACACCGTCGTCGGGCGAGTCATGGTTGACGGGGGAAGTTCTCTCAACCTGCTCTTGGCAAGCGCACTGGACCGGATGTAGATAACTCGGTCGAAGATAAAAAATATAGCGGTCCCCTTCTTCGGCATCGTGCCGGGGAGCTCGACCACTCCGCTCGGGCAAGTGGTTATGCCCGTGACTTTCGGGGACTCCACGAACTTCCGCACCTAGCTGACAACCTTTGAGGTGGTCGATGGGGACCTCCCCTATAACGCCATTCTCGGGTGGCCGGCCCTGATTAAGTTCATGGCCGCGAATCACTACGGGCACCGGTGTATGAAGCTCCCTGGGCCCAGCGGCGTCATAACGGTCTGCGGCGACCTCAAGGCGGCGCACGGCTGTGAGGAATAAGCCCTAGCACTTGCAAGCATGCTACCTTAGCAGGGTCCCGAGACAACCCTAAAGAACACCCGCCGGAAGGCGACAATCCTGCCCGGTGGCCCGACCAAGGCCGTGCAGCTCGAGGAGGGAAGCTCGGGCAAGTGCGCCCACATTTCTACCCAGCTGGACACAAAATAAGAAGACGAGCTCGTCACCTTCCTCCGAAATAATAAAAGCATTTTTGCATTGGAACCAGCGGACATGCCGGGGGCCCACGGGAGGTGGTCAAGCACAAACTACAAACAAAGCCGAGCTGCAGGCCCGTGCGACAGAAACTGTGGCGCTTCTCCCATGAGAAAGCAGCGATAATCAGGGAGCACCTCGACAAGCTTCTAAAGGCCGGCTTCGTTCGCGAGGTCAACTACTCCGAATGGCTGGCCAACCCTGTAATTGTGCAAAAGAAAGGTGGGAAATGGAGAATGTGCGTCGATCACACGGGCTTAAACACCGCGTGCCCCAAAGATAACTTCCCTCTTCCACGTATAGATCAAATTGTGGACTCCATCGCCAACGCCAAGATGTTGAGTTTTCTCGACGTATATTCCGGCTACCACCAGATCAAGCTCGCCATGGAAGACGAGGACAAGACTGCTTTCATCACGCCATTCGGAACCTTCTGTTACACGACCATGTCGTTCGGCCTCCGCAACACGGGCGCAACGTTCCAGTGGCTAATGGTCAAGACCTTCGACCCGCAAATCGGCCGGAACCTCGAGGTCTACGTCGACGACATCATCGTCAAGAGCTCCTCCGATGCCAACCATGTCAACGATCTGGCCGAGACCTTCACCAGTCTAAACAAGTTCGGCATCAAGCTTAACCCCGAGAAGTGCATCTTCGGCACGACCTCCGGAAAGGTGCTCGGCTACATGATCGGGGGCTCGGGCGTGGGCCCGAACCCAGAGAAGATCGAGGCCATCGAGCAGATGGCCGCCCCTGTCTTCGGTAAAACATGTTCAGAGCCTCACCGGCCGCATCGTCGCCCTCAGCCGCTTCATCTCCCAGCTCGGCGAGCGAGGGCTGCCCTTCTTCAGGATCCTCCGCAGGCACGGGGACTTCGAGTGGACCCCCGAAGCCCAGCGATCCTTTGACGAGCTCAAGGCATACCTCTCAAGCCCACCTCTGTTGACGACTCGCGGCGGCGCGTCTTGTTGCTCTACCTCCCACATGACCAGTGCCATCGGCCGAGGTCGGATAGCCGAGTGGGCGGCGGCAACACCGATCTTCTACGTCAGCGAGGTGCTTCATGGGCCCAAAGAGCGCTACCCTCTGGTATAGAAGCTCTACGCCCTCTCTTCATGGCCTCGCGCAAGCTTCGGCACTACTTCCAAGCGCATGCGGTGGTTATCCCGAGCGGGCTCCCGCTCAGGGAGATTCTCAGGAACCCGGAGGCGAAGGTCGCGTCGCCAAATGGGCCAT
The DNA here is from genome assembly GCA_036346275.1 of Otatea glauca. Classification (NCBI taxonomy): domain Eukaryota; kingdom Viridiplantae; phylum Streptophyta; class Magnoliopsida; order Poales; family Poaceae; genus Otatea; species Otatea glauca. The sequence goes on along the minus strand of JAYEVK010000249.1, from coordinate 63,093 downwards.
GGGCGGCCGAGTTCGACCTCCGCCGTGGCCCGCGACCGCCATCAAATCGCGGACGTTGGCGACTTGGCGGTCAAGCAAGCGACCGAGCCGCCCGAGGTGAGATCGAGGTCGAAGACCCTTGGACCATGTTTTTCGACGGCTGAAGGTCGTTTGAGCGCTCGGGGGCTAGCGTTCTCATCGTCACCCCTTAGGATGACCACCTGAGGTATGTGGTCCGCTTTGGTTTCCCCGCAACCAACAACACGGCGGAATATGAGGCCCTCTTGGCTGGCTTGCGAGCTTGCATGTCCCTGTGCATCCACCGTCTGATTGTTAAAGGGGACTCCCAGCACGTCGTCAATCAGTACAACAAAGACTATCAGTGTTCGGACCTGCTAATGGCCAAGTACCTCGCCGAGGTATGCAAGATGGAGAGATGGTTCCAAAACCTGAAGATCCAGCACGTGCCAAGGAAGGACAATTCCACCGCCGACCTCCTGTCCAGGCTCAGATCGTCCGGTGATGAGCTCCCGCCAGACGTCATCCTCGAGACCTTGGCCACGCCATCCGTCGCCGACAAGGAAGACCCGGTGGCCCTCCTCGAGAGTGTTCCCTCATGGATGGACCCGATCGTCAAGTTCCTCGATCGCGGGAAGCTCCCCGCTCCTCCGGCCGAGAGGAGCAGGATCCGGCGTCGCGCAAGCTCGTACAGGCTCGTCGTTGGGCAGCTCTACCGTCGTGGAGCCCTGGGCATTCTGTCAAAGTACATCACCCCCGAGGAGGGTAAGTACTTGCTCAGTGACATACATTCTGGCCTATGTGGCGCTCACTCTTTTCTTCAGGACAATGGCCAGGAAGGCGTTCCGGATGGGGTTTTACTGGCCAACAGCACTCAGGGACGCTCAAGACATCGTTCGTGCTTGCCAGGCTTGCCAGTTCCATGCCCAGAAGGCCCGACAACCAGCCTACACTCTGCAGACCATTCCCCTCTCCTGGCCATTCTCGACATGGGGCCTGAACATCCTCAGCCCCTTCCCGAGGTCAGTTGGAGGGAAGAAATTCCTATTCATCGCCATTGACAATTTCTCGAAGTGGATCGAGGCTAAGCCGGTCTCCGCCATCACCACCAAATTCGCTGTAAGGTTCTTCCGTTCCTTCGTGGTCACGAGGTATGGAGTCCCTTGCAGGATAATCACCGACAACGGGGCGCAGTTCACCAGCGAGTTGTTCCAAGAGTTCTGCGCAGATATGGGGACCAAGGTCTACTACGCCTAGGTGATCCATCCTCAGAGCAACAGGGCGGTCGAACGCGCCAACGGACAGCTCGTCCAAGGAGTCAAGAAGCGAGTTTTCACTGAGCTCGGTCAGCGCGACTGAGCCTGGGTGGACGACCTTCCCACCGTCCTTTGGTCCGTCCGCACCTCTTCAAGCCGGGCAACGGGGTCGAGCCCTTTCCAGCTCGTCTTCGTGGCCGAGGCCGTCCTACCGCCCGAGGTCAAGCTCGGCTCCGTCAGGGCAAGCTCGGTCGACCAGGTTGACCTCGAGCGGGAGCGATCCCTCGACCTCGCCCTGGCGGAGGAAGTAAGGTGTCGTGCGCTGCTGCGCTCGGCGCGCTACCTGCAAGATCTCCGCAGGCACGCCGCCCGAGCAATACGACCTAGGGGTTTCCACATCGGGGACCTGGTCTTAAGACGAATCCAGGACCGGTCCAACACCAACAGCTATCCCCGCTGTGGGAAGGTCCCTACAGAGTCGTCTCAGCAAGTCGCGCGGGAGCTTACCAGCTAGCAACCCCCGATGGCAGGGAGCTCACGAACTCGTGGAATGTAGACCAACTCCTGAGGTTTTATGCCTAATGCTCCCCCTCTTTCTGTTTTGAGATAAGATGTTTTCCCTTGTCATCATGCTTGTCTCTCGTATCTCAAGCAACGCGACCTGGGCCGTGGCCCGCACACCTACCTCCGGGGGTCGAATACGCGGTAAGCCAATCCTCATCGCAGTAAGCCGGCTATCCCCCCGTCGCAGGGTCTATCCCGGTAGTCACGCCTGTGGGCTCGCCGACCTCGAGATACTCGAGTTCCACAGGCATGCCGCCCGAGCAATACGACCTAGGGGTTTCCACATCGGGGACCTGGTCTTAAGACGAATCCGAGAACGGTCCAACACCAACAAGCTGTCCCCGCTGTGAGTTGGTCCCTACAGATTCGTCTCAGCAAGTCGCGCGGGAGCTTACCGGCTAGCAACCCCCGATGGCAGGGAGCTCATGAACACATGGAATGTAGACCAACTCCGGAGGTTTTATGCCTAATGCTCCCCCTCTTTCTATTTTGAGATAAGATGTTTTCCCATGTAATCATGCTTGTCTCTCGTATATCGAGCAACGCGACCGGCCGCGGGCCCTGACACCTACCTACTGGGGTCGAATCGTGGTGTCGATCCTCATCGCGATTTCCGGCTATCCCCGTCGCGGTCCGTCCCCAGCCATGCCCGTGGGCTCGCCGACCTCGAGATACTCGAGTTTCGACCCTCAGGCCCCTTACTCGAGCTAGCACGACAGTCCTGTGGTCCACCTCTGGGGGTCGAATACGCGGTTAGTCGATCCTCATCATAGTAAGCCGACCATGCCCCCGTAGTAGGGCCCGAGCCCGGGACCGTCGTCAGTAAGGGCTTCGAGCTAAGGGGCTCGGCCTAGTTTTCCCTCATGATAAATTGTGTTGCTTTATCATCTCTTGTCTCCTCTTATGCTTTTCCCTGTCTCGATCAAATGTGTCTGAAGGTTGTTATGCGGGGATCGACACCAGAGGGTCGAACACGCAGTAAGCCGATTCTCATCGCGGTAAACCGATCTCCCCCTGCAGCAACGTCCATCGTGGCATTCGCTGCCGAGCGCTTCCTCGACTTGAAGACGCAGGGGCCTCAGCCCACACGCCCCTCGCTCGAGCTGGGATCTTGGCCTCATAACTCGCCTCCAGGGGACGAAATGCACAGTAAGCCGATTCTCATCGCAGTAAGCCGACCATTCCCCCCGTCGAAGGGGACGAGCCCGAGACTGCCCTTGATAGAACTAGGCGTCCCGATCTTTCGATGAGAGGAGGAAGCGTCGATCTGGTGGAGGACGATGCTGGCGGCCCGACTACAACGAACCCGACGTTGCGCCTTAGCTACCGGTACACCACCCTCCTGAAGGTTATTGACCCCGCGGAAAGCGCGACCAACCTGACCACGAAGGTCTTTGTTCCTGCGAGCAATCGAAGAACCAGTAAGAACAAGGGATTACAAGCAACTCAATTGCGAATATGAATTCAGATGGTTCTGAAACAAAAACACTTGAAGTTGGGGTTCCGATGAACAAGTAGACGGGCGGCCTAGTCGGCACGCGCGAGTACAAGCAGTAGCAATGGCTAACTAAATCAAACAAAACCCAAAACCCTAACTATGGTGGCGGCTGGCTAATTATAGACCAGGCGTGCGACAGGCCTTAACATGGGCCTACTGATTACAACTCGAAATAAAGACTAGAGACCAATTAGACTCGGACTGGAAAAGTATTCTGGATTTTTTTGCGTATTCCCGTTGACTCGGAAGGAATTTGGAGGTGATCTCGGATCGGTTGGAAAGAGGACGACCAGAGCTTTCGTTCTTGTACTCGTAGACCTCCAGAAGCCTTCTGGATCAAAAGTTATGGCCGTTTGAATCTTACCATCTCTGGAAGTCCGAATCTGATTTCAATGTGCTCTTCCCTCTGGACGCGAACTCCTTTGTGCGTTTTGGGTCTTCTCCATGGTTCCTAAGAATAATCACATCATCACAAAAATTAAATAGCATCCCATTCATTGTATCATTAATTGGAATACTTAGGAATGCCTTCACCTGATAATTTAGTTGACGTGCACGGGCTCGAGTGAGTGGTCCTTGAAGTGGTGGTTCATCCTGGAGAGTGGAGTTAGAGCTGGTTGTATCCATTGTGGAGATGTCCTCATCATCCCTCGCCTCAGGGGCGCCCGGCCTTCAAATCTTATGTCACTGCACTTCGGGCCAATCTAGGTATGGGCCCATGACAAAAATTCTCTTTTATCTCAGGTACTAACCTCTTTTGGCCTCTCGAGGGACGTGACGTCAAGTCACGATCCCAAGTTGCAGGTTCTTCAGTCGAAGATCACGTCGTTTCATGACCCCCCGGGGCTCCATTTGCTTTTCTTTCAGCCGAAAGTCTTCTTTTTGATAGAACGTCTCGAGCGGCGCGACCTCGTGGCGTGACCATAAGGGCAACCATAAGATCACGCGGCGAGCTCCCCCTCGAGACGTCCATGCGTGTTCTGTTTTGCAACGCTGAGGGTCGCGTTCTCTAGGTTCGTCTCGGGGATGACTGAGCCTGATGTGTTTCCGGGCTTGGAGGTCGCAATAAGGCGATCGTTATCGGGATAAGCCGGCCATTCCCCCGTGCTGCCAACCATCGAACGTTCTCAGAGAGCGCCCCGAGCCTGATGCATTCCCGGGTTCGAAATTCACCGCCGGGGATGACCCCGGTCGCGATAAGCCGCTCCGCCGCAGTAAGCCGACCTTTCCCCCGGGGCCAAGTGGCCAAGTTCGAATTTCTAAACCGCCCTCTGAGGGAGCCCCCCCGAGCTTGAGCGTTTCCGAGTTCGTCGGGCTAGACCCGAGGCCCAAACCTGGTTTGAGCCTGACGTATTTCTAGGCCAGCCAATCCGAGTTGTGCCCAAGGCCTGACGTATTTCTAGGCTCGGCCTCGGTTAATCTGACCTCAAAGTATTCCCGAGGGGCAGCAAGCTCGGCCTAAAAGGCACAGGTTCGCCTCGGGGATGCCCGAGCCTGATGCATTCCCGAGCTCGGAGGCCGCGGTAAGCCAATCCTCATCGCGATAAGCTGGCTATTCCCCCGTGCGGCCAACCTGAGAGAATTTTCAGAGGGCGCCCCGAGCCTGATGCATTCCAGGGCTCGGAGGTCACGGTTTTCTAAACTCACCACCAGGGATGGTCCCAGTAGCGATAAGTCGCTCTGCCGCGATAAGTCGACTATTCCCCCACAGCCAGCTCGGCCTAAAAGGCACAGGTAAGGTCTGTCTCCTTTTCCATTAATATTTGTGCCTCGAGCAACGTGATCTCGTGGCGTGACCATAAGGACTGCCTCCGGGAGGTCGACGCTACTGAAGTAAGCTGATTCTCATCGCTTCAGAGCTCCTTCCCGTCATAGGTCCGGACCAGAGGTTACGCGGAGCAGCTCCCGGACCTCGAGGAGCCTGCGCGTATATTCTGCGTGTTCCTTTTTTGCAGCGCCGGAGGTCGCGTTCTCTAGGTTCGCCTCGGGGATGTCTCGAGCTTGATGAATTCTCAGGCTCGGAGGCCGCCGTAAGATGATCTCTATCGGAATAAGCCAGCTATTCCCCCGTGCTGCCAACCATCGAACGTTCTCAGAGGGCGCCCCGAGCCTGATGCTTTCCCGGGCTCGGAAGTCGCGGTTTCTAGGTTCACCACCGGGGATGACCCCGATCGCGATAAGCCGCTCCGTCGTAGTAAGCCAACCTTTCCCCCGGGGCCAGGTGTCTAGGTTCGAATTTCTAAATCGCCCTCTGAGGGAGCCTCCCCCGAGCTCGAGCATTCTCGAGCTCGCCGGGCTGGACCCGAGACCCAAACCCGTCGAGCCTAAGTATTCCTAGGCCGGCCGGTCCGAGTTGTGCCCAAAGCCTGAAGTGTTTCCAGGCTCGGCCTCAGTTAATCTGACCTCGAGTATCCCCGAACTCGGTCAACCTGATCCGGATGGTTCGGGTTGAAATCAATAGCTCGCCCAGCAAAGACCTCCGGCTATTTTTTTTCCTCCGTGCGTCGCAATCCGACGCCGCTTGGACTCTTCTACGAAGCAAGCTTTCGAAGGCGACAAAGAGCAAAAAAGCAAGCTAAGTCTTCTAAGATTACAACTTTATAAATCAAGGCAAAACGATACATTGTCTTTAGAAGGGGTGCAAATATTTCGCCCCTACCTATCCAGTAACCTATTTTTCTAGTCTACAGAAATATCCCGAGCAAGCTTTTCCTTCTCGAGGTCGGAGACTCTTCTCCGCAGCGCCAGCACCTCGGCCTCGGCTTGACCGACCCGGTCGGGGTTGCTCTAGAGATGGGCCAAGGCGCTCTTCCTTGCCTGGGTCACCCGGGCCAGCTTCTCCTCTAGCCCGGAGACCTTCGTCTCGAACGTCGTGGCATTCGCGCCCTCCTCGGCCGCCTGATGCGCACAAGACGGCCCGATCTTCCGGTGAGGGGATAACTTCGATTTGGCGGAGGATGACTTTGACGATGCGGCTACGAACCACACAAGGATAAGCGCCTGCAATCGCTAAACCACACTCCTCGTTGTTATCAACCGTGCCAAGAACACGGATGACCTGACCACGAAGGTCTATTCTTGCAAGCAATCGAAGAACTAGCAAGAACAAGGATGAAGCACACACTCAAGTTTAGGTTTCGAAACTTTTTAGTGCTGCTCTAGCCGAGTCAGGAGAATAAGGATAAAGTTCCACACATGGGTAACTATTCTCAAATCAAAACCTGAGGAGATAGATAGGGGGTTTGTCCAATATATATAGCCAAGGATGGCTGCTAGGAGTTGGTCTCACGTCACTTTAATTACATGGGAACTCAGCCCAAAATTATGGTGGCACAGCACCCTAAAAGACTGAGACCAACGCACTGTTTTAACTGCTATAGCCAGCTCGAGTGGAATTTGATGATGAGGCCCAATCCGTTGGAAAGAGAACGAATTTATCTTTTAATCAAGTACTCACTCATCCTGAACGGACTCCGTATGCAAAAGTTATGGCCAGTAGAAGGTGGACTGCTTCCTTCTCGGGAATACCTTGTACTCTAGCTTGTAGTGATGAGGAATGACGTCCTTGCAGCTCTAAGCCATGATTCCTAAGCACAAGCACATTATTATGCAGTGGTCCATCCTTTAAAATATAATTATGCCACCCGAGAAACGAGTTCACCTGTTGATTTAGCTGCCGTGAGCGTGCCCTTGTGATAGGACCTTGCATAGGAGGTGGTGGAGGTAAGGTCATGAGTGTATCCGTCATAGTGATGTCCTCATCACCGCCCGCGCCTCAGCTTCAGTGGCCCTCACTCTAGCTTCAGTCGCCTTCGCTTCGGCGTTGGTGGTCCGCCTCTCCAGCTCGGCCGCCGCCTCCTCGAGCACGCCTTCGCCTCGGCCCCGGTCGCCTTGGCCTTGAGCCCGGCCACCTCGGCCTTGAGCTCGGTCTCTGCCTTCCCCGTGGTGGCAGAAAGCTCTTCGAGCCGCTCTGGTGGCGCGCTTCCTCGTCGCGCTGCCTCTCCTCTGCGCACGGCCGATGCAGTTCGCAAGCGCCGCGTGGTGCCCCTCCACCTCCTTCCGCTTGATCGCGAAGCCCTCAAGTGCGGACGACGCGATCCCGTAGCTCTCCTCGCAGGCCATGAACGAGATCTCGAGGTGCTCCCGGAGCTCCTGCGCCTCTTGCCACGCAGCCTCCAGCCTCGAGCAAGCGCCGAAGAGCTCGAGCTCGAGGGCTCAAGCGGTTCTCGTGGAGAGCCGCCTGCGCCTTCTGTCGGATGCGGGCGAGGGTCTCCTCGGCCTTCTTCCGCTCCTCGTCGACGGCTTTGGAGAGCGTTGCGGCGTAGATGTCCCTCTCGACGTTCAGCTCCCGCTCGACCTCCCGATCTCGTTCATGGCCTCGATTACATCCCAGAGGGCCCGAAAGCTGAGCATGTGCCCACGCACGGCCCCGTACCCTCGGGAGATCAGTCGCAGACCCTGCGAAAACAAGGGAAATGTCACCACAGTTCCAAGGGAAAAGAAAAGGAGAAGAAAGATGGAAGAGTTCAGGGCAAATCGCCTCACAGTCGCCGATCGGTCCTCCAAAGACTACAGTCGATGGGCGTCCGGTCCTCGGGCAGATCGTAGAGCGACCCCTTCTCGGGGAAAAAAGATTGAAGCGCTTCCCCTACCTTGCGCGCCAACTGTCGACTTTTGTGGTCGGCAATGAATTTATGGGGTAGGCGCTCGATCTCAAACTCGAAGGTCACACAAGATAGGGATTTTAGACAGGTTCAGGCCCTCAGTAATGGAGGTAATACCATAATCCTGTGTGCTAGAATTATGCGGATCTCTTGGATCTGGGGTTGATCAAAGCGCAATATGCTCTGGGCGATTGTGGTGCTCTAGGTTCTATGGCTTGATCCCTTGTTGTTACCCGCCCTCCCCTTTATATACTGGAGGTGGTGCGGCTTATAGAGTCTTGATCGGTTTGGAGATTCCGATCGGTTACAAGATTCTAGTCGGTTAACAGGATAGAGTTTACATCTTCATCTACCTATTAACGACTCGGATTACAACCATATCTATCATATCTAAATATATGTTCAACTATCTATGGGATGTACCCCCTTGCACACGGCAACAGGGCCTGGTGCGGGAGACATCATCCTGGGCCTTCCTCTTGGGCTCATCCCTCGGACATCTCTGGGCGGATCATGAGGGTACCCGGATCATTATATTTCACAGTAGCCCCCGAGTGCTTCATGATCCGATCGCTATGTTTCCAATTTAAATTTCTGCTTGAATCGCTATTCCTGACTTCTTGTCTGAGCTTCCGACTGGTTCTGCCATTCGGTTGGAAGGCTTCTTCTTACAGCGAGCGAATTATGAAGGGCTCGAATATGATCCTTAATATTTGCCTCACCTAAGTGTAGTTTTCTATTGGGCAGGCTTTATCGCGAGTAGCCTCGTAGACCTTTCTCATTTTTCGAGTGTAGATTTGATATTTCTCCCGCCCGAAGCTTAAATCCTCTTCCCAGATAACCATTGAACAGTCTTCGAGGTCGTCTTGTTTTCCTGCGCCAACTTATTCGCTGAAAAACTCCACGGCTTCTAAAGTTACATTAACTCCAAAGCTCTTTGTCTTCCGATACTAAATATCTTCGCATTTACTTCAATTTCGCCAGATTGGCTATAAAAGGTAGACCAGTGCTCTTAGGATGTATCCCTTCGCTCTTTGCCCTCCACTTTCCTACTTCAAGCTTCTACCTATGTCATGCCGCGGTGGTATCCTCAAGCAAGGGTGCACCCCAGACTCGCCGAGCTCTGGGAGGATTTCGATCGGGCCGTGGACGAGCTGCTTGAGGAGAAGGCGGTGGAGCGAGACTGCACGGCCGTCGACGCATTCCTTGAGGTCTTCCTTGCCCTTTACAGTGTTAGGGAGGCTCTTATCGAGGCGCTCGGCCGGGCGCGCCGCGGGGAGGCGTAGCTCTCCTGTAAATGTAATAGTTTCCTAGGCGTAACGCCTTGGGAACTTTTTGTATATAATAAAGGAGTACCTTTTTGTCCATGAAGTTCTTGTCCGTCCTTTGATTATGGATTAGACCCGTTCTCGGGCATCTCGAAACTCGCATGTTACTTGATCCTGATGATGTCTGCGTCCATCTGGCTCAAGGCCAAATGATATCCATGCCTGACGATTGCCGGATATAGCTTAGGCCTAACTTGGGGTGCATCGTGGCTCTTGGCCGAGCGACACCCATATCCGACTGCTGTAAGATATAGTTTTAGTCCGACTTGGGATGTATCAAGATTCTCCTGGCTCATGGCCGAGTGATACCCACATCCCTAGGACATGGCTTAGGCTCGATTTGGAGCGTACCATGCTTACGTGGCTCTTGGCTGAGTGATACATGCCGCGTGGTGTAGGTACAGCTGGAGCTCCTTGGGCGTGATGTGAAGTTGTGTCGATCTTTCGATGAGAGCGATAACTTCTCGATTTGGTGGAGTCGACTTTGGCGATCCGACTACAACGTCTGACGGCGATGCGCCTTAGCAATCGCTAAACAAACTCGGAGTGTTATTGATCTTGCCGTGGCACGATCAACTGAACACGAGTTCAATTCCTGCAAGCAACGAAGAACAAGCAAGAACAATGGTAAAGAAATCTGAAATTGCAAATAAGAATTGAAGGCCAAAATAAGGTGGGGTTCTATTGAGAATCTTTACAAGGTGGCTATCCAGCACAACTTGAAGAAACAAAGTTTGCACTTGGCTAAACTAATCAAACAAAACCCAAGTGTCTAGATCGACGGCTACTGAGTTTAAAAGAGGGATGGACGTGAGAGGGACGTCCTAGGATTGTGTGCAGCCAAGGGGGGGCGCACATACCTTGGGCTTGGGCCCCCACACGCTTACAAGGCCCGAAACAGCCCAAAACAGTATTGTAGTATATTGTTTTAATGATTCCGATTGATCTACGATGAATCTGGGCCTGAGATTAGTTCCATTCGAAAGACCTCGTTGTAAGCTTTTAATCAAGTCCAAGTTCACCAAAATCGGAGTCCGTATGCAAAACACCCAAATTCAAAGTTTCTAGGGCAGCAGATTTGTCGCCTAGATTACAGATTCAAAACGACCGAATTTAGAAGGTTCACTATGGAAAGAATTGAAGCTTATGTCCTCAGCTTTCAAAGGAATATAAGAACATGCAATTTGGAGCACGGGTGTGAAAGTTATGGCTCAAAAACCGAACTGCACAGAATACTCCCAATTTTAGCCCGCAGGACCAATTCCGAATCCGAATCAAATTCGGTTAGATGGAATCCGAATCAGAAAGGACACCCAAAAACGTTTTTGTAGAGGACTCTTCAAGGATTCAGGAAAGTATAAAAACATCCCAAACGGAGTTCGGACGTGAGAATTATGATCAAAATACCGAACCGATCTGGATTGGAAGTACAACTTGCTTCAACAAATTTGATATCCAGATTAAATAGATTTAGCTCCAGAATTAGAGTTCATGCCCAACTAGGTTTTTGTAGAGATCGTTCCCAGGTTTTAGGAAAGTGCAAAAACACTAGAATCTGAGCTCGTATGCTAAAGTTATGAACAAAACAAAGTACTAGACAGATTGAAAGAAAAGCTACGCGAAGGGAAAAAACAATCAGCAACTAAAACAAGGACTCTAATGGATCAAAACCTAACAAAACTCACTAAAATAACAGATTGAATCTAAAGGTTGAATTTTTGTGGAGTAATTTTCAATTTAGGACAGAAAACAAAAACTAATCTACGATTATATAATCTCTCATCGAGCAACTTGGCGCTCGATACCACCTGATGTGAAGTTGTGTCCGATCTTTCGATGAGGCGATAACTATCGATTTGTGGAACCGACTTTGGCGATCCGACTACAGCGTCTGACGACGATGCGCCTTAGCAATCGCTAAACCAACTCGGAGTGTTATTGATCTTGCCGTGGGCACGATCAACCTGAACACGAGTTCAATTCCTGCAAGCAACGAAGAACAAGCAAGAACAATGGTAAAAGCAATCTGAAATTGCAAATAAGAATTGAAGGCCAAAATAAGGTGGGGTTCTATTGAAGGTCTTGACAAGGTGGCTGTCGGCTGGCTTCGAAGACGCAAAGTTTGCACTTGGCTAAACTAATCAAACAAAACCCAAAACCCTAGATGGGGTTGCGGCTGGTTATTTATGAGATAACAAGAGGAGGTGGTCGTTCAAAACCCTAGGAAACCAAATACAATTCGATTACAAGGCCCAAGGCCCACTCGACTCGGACTGGAAAAGTGACGTGACTTGTTTTGCAGTTTCGGACAGCTCAGAAGGAATTTGAAGGTGAGACTGGATCCATTGGAAAGAGGGCGACGAAAGCTTTCAATCAAGTACTCATGTGCCCCGAACACCCTTCTGGATCAAAAGTTATGGCCGTTTTAAGTTGGTGCTGTCTCGGGAGGCCGGTTGGATTCAGAACGTGATGGATTTGATCTCTCTCTCTTCTTGGCCCGTGGATGATGTGTTGGAGTAGGCACAACCAAATGTGGTCATATCCGTAGTAGTGATGTCCTCATCATCCTCCCTTTCTTGAATTTGAGTCGTCCTCGACTCATGCTCACTTTAGCTTGACCTCAACAAAAAGTATTCTCATGTTGGATCATCCTCCACAAAGCTCAATATTTCTTTCCAGCATATAAAGGCATGTTGAAAGCTTGCACTCTTGGGCCTTCCTCCCCTGTGAAGGAAAGCCATCCTAGTAGATGTAGATGATCTGAGAGGATGCCGTGAAGTGTCGCCAAATTGATATAGCGTTGATCATATCCGGGCGAGCATGGTCTCATCATTCTCCCTTTCTTGAATTGGAGTCGTCCTCGACTCCATCACATTCTCTGCAAAATGTTAGTAGCGAGAAGAGCAAAGCAACATGCATATCTTTTGTGCTCAAATCAATGTCTCGTGAATCAAAATCACCCAAACACTCCCTTTCTTGAAAACTATCATATAGATTATAATCGACAGTAGGGTACTTGATATGATATTAGAATTATCAAATTGATCACATTGTTGCATAGGATGTGGAGGTCTCAGATCTGAACAAATGTATAATCTATGCACTTTGTATTCTCCTTTATCATTATGTTTGCCAACAACATAGAAAATATTTCGTGATAACCATGGCAAATCAGAATGTACAAAAATCTTCTCCTTGAAACTATCCAGATCACATAGAACATCAAATTCAATGTAACCTAAAGTATCTAAAGAAGACATCAATTTAAGCTCATCTTCTTCACTAGCAATTTGAATAACATGTCTATGTTCAGCGCAAGTGTTTTGTTCAAATATAAATATTTCATGTTCATTCACTAATTGTGGCGTGGATATAAGTGAAGCATTATGACACAACTCTTCTTTATCACTAGGAATAGCAACAAAATCAGCAATGGGTTCCATTAATAGTTGCTCTCGATAGCACGATTCATGGACAGTTTTGTCTCTTCAAAATGATTTTCACCATGTATCAGTCCATACCTTTGACATTACCTTCTAAATCATTCTCCGTGGTTGTAGGTGCAACTTCAATTTCCAACTCTTCACATACGTATGGAGCAGCAAATATCTCCTCTTTTTCACATTTTCTTCTTCATCTTTCTCCGATGGTGCTCACTTTTACGCAAAATGTTAGCTACAACAGAAGGTGCAACAATGGGCACCTCAAATAAAGCTAAAGGCTCTTTCAAAGATTCGATAAGCATGTTTTCACTCTAAAGCACATTCAATCAATTCTGAAAGACAACTATATGTTTCATCAACAAGAACATCCTGAATTTCATGATTAAGTCCACGTATGAACCTAAGCTCAGTAGCTTCCTCACATTCTTGTAAACCACAACGCAACAAACAATTTTGCAAATCATGAAAGTATTCTATAACAGTTTTAGAACCTTGTTTTAAGCATTGAAGTTTAGTAAGCAAATATTTAGCAACATATTCAGGAACATAATCATTTCTCATAAGTCTTTTCATTGCATTCCAAGTTTTAGGGTCTTTATCATGTCTAGATATATGCTTCCACCAATATCTTGCATCAGCGTTAACACTTTAAGCTGCGGCACTAATCTTTTGGTTTTGGATAAGTCATAGTTTGCAAATTCTTTATCTACCGCTATCTCCCAATTAATATATGCATTAGGATCGAACTTTCCACCAAAAGGCAACTCAAACTTGATTTTACCTTGTTCATCATCAGTGGATGAACCCGTGGCGATGTGTGGTGGGGCGACCGATGCAGTGCGTCCATGCTGGGAAGTCGGGGCAGCAATGGGAACCCGTTGTGCACGTAGTACACCATTGTTGTTGCTTAGGAGGCGAGGCGGAGGACTGGAAGTTCGAGGGACAGCAGTGCAAGCATATCATCAAGTCTAGACAAAATAGTAGCAAGGGTAGTGTTAGCAACTCCACGAGCGATCTCGATGGACGGAAGCGGTCTTCTTGCAGCGACATTTGCTCATTAGTGAGTTGTACATTGCCCTTCGTGCGTGGAGAATGATGCAATGAACTCTTGTCACGACATGGTTAGTAGCATAAAGGGAAAGACAAAGGTTTATGTAATTCCCAATCAACTACTAGGAAGTGGAGAAAAGTCGCTCAACTCTCAAGCCTTAACCAAAGCTCTTACAAGTTCTTACCGTGCAGCAGGAGTTGTCGGCCGTTGGCGGTGTCAAAAGTTCTTGAAGCTTGGATAAAGCGATTGCAAGGGACCGAACAAGCGTACAAGGTAAAATATGTGGAGCTTGGTAGGCTATACTTATTTCCTATGCAATCGATAATTCTAGTTATTGTAATGACAAGTAAGGACCCAAAATAGAAATCACAAGTCCTAGTTGCGATCTCAAAGATATAAGCGAATTTCAAGGCAACTCACGCGCAAAGATGATGTAACTTAATGCAACCAATGGAATGAGCTAAATAAGAAAATTTTGAGTACCAAAGCTCGTGTTGCATAAGTTATAGAGAGACACTAGCTAATTGCTTGAGAAAGATAAAGGGCACAAGATTGCTCACTAATTAATACAATTGCACAATCTGAAAAATAATGAACACAAATTAGGGTTTCGCTCAATGTAGTGCTGCCGGCCACTATTATGTTTTCTTTTCTTTTTTTCTTTTTTTTGGCCTTTTGGCTCTTTCTTTCTCTCTTCTTTCTTTTGGTGACTTGCGGCCAACACTAGTATGAGCAAAGTTTTGGAATCCCTAACTTGATATCACAAGATAGTATGATATGATAATTCAAGATTATGCAATGTATCAATATGAACAGCCCTAAGCAATATCAAATAGCTAGTCTCAATTGGGATCAAAGTATTCGCAAAGGATGAATTGGTTAACAAAGGTATGTATACTGATATTTTGGAGTTTTATGGATTATGGATGCTACTGGACTCAACCAACTCAAAGGAACAAAACTAGAACACGAAATGAAGCAAAACACCCAAATTCAAAGTTTCTAGGGCAGCAGATTTGTCGCCTAGATTACAGATTCAAAACGACCGAATTTAGAAGGTTCACTATGGAAAGAATTGAAGCTTATGTCCTCAGCTTTCAAAGGAATACAAGAACATGCAATTTGGAGCACGGGTGTGAAAGTTATGGCTCAAAAACCGAACTGCACAGAATACTCCCAATTTTAGCCCGCGGGACCAATTCCGAATCCGAATCAAATTCGGTTTGATGGAATCAATATCAGAAAGGACACCCAAAAACGTTTTTGTAGAGGACTCTTCAAGGATTCAGGAAAGTATAAAAACTTCCCAAACGGAGTTCGGACGTGAGAATTATGATCAAAATACCGAACCGATCTGGATTGGAAGTACAACTTGCTTCAACAAATTTGATATCCAGATTAAACAGATTTAGCTCCAAAATTAGAGTTCATGCCCAACTAGGTTTTGTAGAGATCGTTCCCAGGTTTTAGGAAAGTACAAAACACTAGAATCCGAGCTCGTATCGAAAGTTATGAACAAAACAAAATCTTGGACAGATTGAAAGAAAAGCTACGCGAAGGAAAAACAATCAACAACTAAAACAAGGACTCTAATGGATCAAAACCTAACAAAACTCACTAAAATACTAGATTGAATCTAAAGGTTGAATTTTTGTGGGTAATTTTCAATTTAGGACAGAAAACAAAAACTAATCTACGATATAGAATCTCTCACCGAGCAACTTGGCGCTCGATACCACGATGTGAAGTTGTGTCGATCTTTCGATGAGGCGATAACTATCGATTTGTGGAACCGACTTTGTGATCCGACTACAGCGTCACGACGACGATGCGCCTTAGCAATCGCTAAACCAACTCCGTGTTATTGATCTTGCCGTAGGCACGATCAACTGAACACGAGTTCAATTCCTGCAAACAACGAAGAACAAGCAAGAACAATGGTAAAAGCAATCTGAAATTGCAAATAAGAATTGAAGGCCAAAATAAGGTGGGGTTCTATTGAAGGTCTTGACAAGGTGGCTGTCGGCACAACTCGAAGGCAAAGTTTGCACTTGGCTAAACTAATCAAACAAAACCCAAAACCCTAGATGGGGTTGCGGCTGGTTATTTATGAGATAACAAGAGGAGGTGGTCGTTCAAAACCCTAGGAAACCAAATACAATTCGATTACAAGGCCCAAGGCCCACTCGACTCGGACTGGAAAAGTGACGTGACTTGTTTTGCAGTTTCTGGACAGCTCAGAAGGAATTTGAAGGTGAGACTGGATCCATTGGAAAGAGGGCGACGAAAGCTTTCAATCAAGTACTCATGTGCCCCAACACCCTTCTGGATCAAAAGTTATGGCCGTTTTAAGTTGGTGCTGTCTCAGGAGGCCGAATTGGATTCGAACGTGATGGATTTGATCTCTCTCTTCTTGGCCCGTGGATGATGTGTTGGAGTAGGCACAACCAAATGTGGTCATATCCGTAGTAGTGATGTCCTCATCATCCTCCCTTTCTTGAATTTGAGTCGTACTCGACTCATGCTCAGCTTTTAGCTTGACCTCAACAAAAAGTATTCTCGTGTTCAGATCATCCTCCACAAAGCTCAATATTTCTTTCCAGCATATAAAGGCATGTTGAAAGCTTGCACTCTTGGACGCTTCCTCCCCCCTGTGAAGGAAAGCCATCCTAGTAGATGTAGATGATACAGAGGATGCCGTGAAGTGTCGCCAAATTGATATAGCGTTGATCATATCCAGGACGAGCATGGTCTCATCACCCCGACGGTGGTGGTCTCTGCCGTCGTCGTGGTTATCATACCTTTGATCGCTTCGTCGATCGTGGCCAGTGCCGAAACGCTCGTAGTCGTCGTGGCATCCACGTCTTTCTTCCTCGTCCCGTTCCTGTCACCTGGCTGTGATGTCCTGGCGGAGGTTGCGGTTGAGAATCCGTGGCGTCCGGCTGGTGGTGTGTGTGACGACTACCGGTATTCCGTGATCGCCGCGATTCGGTTGCTGGCGACAGAGTTGCCGCATGGGGCGAGTGCGCTTAACCAGCGGCTTTCCTGGTTACTGCTGGATTCTTTGCGCCCGTCACCATGGCCTTGATCTGGGCCACAATCGGGGCTGCTAGGCTATCCGATGCAATCATCGGGTCCAGCGTGTCGACGAGCGTCTTGGAGGCGACGACGTTTTGCATTGGTGTGCGAAAGACGGATTGGTCCCCCAACTTTGATTGCATGATGTTTTCACGAACATTGCGGCCGAGCGATCGAAGAGATCGCGTTTGTACCTCCTTACCCTTACGTCGACGATCTTCCTCCGCAGCTTCTTGGTCTTCTTGATGGAGATCGGTCATCTGCTCCTCGACCGTGAAGACGCCACGAACATCGTAGCAGTTCCTCATAATGCTGACTAGTTTTTCGGGTGAGTCAGAGCGGCATACATGAGACGGGTTGGCCTGATCTTCGTCAGATTGAATCTGGTTTTGGACCAGGCAGACAAGCTCTTCGTGCTTATCTGCGATGAAGTCCAGGCTTTCAAAGCGGAAGGCTTGGCCAGAGACGAAGGTGGCGACGAATCCGCCGATTGCTGCAATCGAGTCTACAGAAAAAAGATTGAAGCGCTTCCCCTACCTGGCGCGCCAACTGTCGACTTTTGCGGTCGGTAATGAATTTATGGGGTTGGATCTCGATCTCAAACTCGAAGGTCACACAAGACAGGGATTTTAGACAGGTCCAGGCCCTCTGCAATGGAGGTAATACCCTAATCCTGTGTGCTGGAATTATGCGGATCTCTTGGATCTGGGGTTGCTCAAAGCGCAATATGCTCTGGGCGATATGTGGTGCTCTAGGCTCTATGGCTTGATCCCTTGTTGTTACTCGCCCTCCCCCTTATATACTGGAGGTGGTGCGGCTTACAGAGTCCTGATCGGTTTGGAGACTCCAATCGGTTACAAGATTCTAGTCGGTTAACAGAATAGAGTTTACATCTTTATCTACCCTATTAACGACTCGGATTACAACCATATCTATCATATCTAAATATATGTTCAACTATCTATGAGATGTACCCCCTTGCGCATGGCAACAGAGGCACAGTGCGGGAGACATCATCTGGGCCTTCCTCTTGGGCTCATCCCCCGGGCGTCTGCAGGCGGATCATGAAGTACCGGATCATTATATTCCACAGTTCGGGCTCGGGGAATTCAAATTACCACGGCCCGATCGCCCCACTCGATGTGGGGCTTCTTGGCGATCGGCTTCGGGGCATCTGGGGCCGGCCTCTTGCTCCCCTTCTTGCCCTTGCTTAGCCCGGGGAGCGTCAGCATTTGCTTGGTCGTATCCCGGAGCTCCTTGGTCTCCTACACGAGCTCATCACGGTTAATGCATGAGCCCGAGCTCTCGGGGCCAAAACCAAAGCAAGAAGCATTACCTCACTGCTCCGCCTCAAGATATTCTTGGGGACGTCGCCATCGAGGTCGTAGGCGGTGGTGGCCTTCCCGAATATCTCCTGCATCCTCGAGGCAATCGGTCCGCCGGTCTTTGCGAGAAGCCAAAAGAGAATTGCTGAAAGCAGGAAACTTCGAGCACGAAGAAGCTTGGGATTAAACGATGCTTACCTTCGTGACCTTCCCGGGTGGCGTTGTGCTTCGGTGATCTCGAAGAAGGTGCAACCTCTTCTACGAGAGGAACACCGGCCGCGGTGGTAAATAGCAACGGCCGACCCCTTCAACCCAGCGTCGTCGCGCAGATGTGGATGAAGGCGACCGCCGCCTAGTCGGCCGCCGAGTCTTCGGGCTCCGGGGTTCCCCGCTTTCCGTCGACCGTGGCGCCATGGTATGCGAGGCCGCCCCCCTCGCCCTTCTTCAGATAAAACCACTTGATGGGGACAGCGATCCCGATCTTTCGGTGAGATGATGATACGTCGATTTGGAGGTGTTGATGGCACCGAATTTAGGGCTTCCTGCCAAATAGGTTGGGAGCTTCGCAATCACAATGCCAAATCCACACTAATACAAGATCCAATGATCAATAGTTCCTACAAGAAATCGAGAACCCGCAAGAACCAAGTATGAAGCAAACCAAAAAGGAAGTATTGAAATCAAACAAAGAGAACAAGTTAAGGTTATGTTTCTCGGCTCGGGCGGTCTAGTCGACACGCACAAACACGAGGAGGGACGCACACGGGGTCTATCAAAACACAACAAAACCTAAAAACGAAGAACAGGGGTGACAACCCAATATAAAGGGGTACCCACACAAGGGGGGCGCCCAAGAGGGGTGCGGTAGCTAGGAGAGGGGCACTGACCAAAGGAGGGGTGGAACCCTAAGAGTACTTGGGCCTTGGGCCCAAAAGAAAGGTGGCGCAGGACCTGGAATTTCTGTCCTGTGAGATTGTTCCATGATTTCCCTTCGCTCCAGGAGGATTTTGGCCTCGGGATCAGATCCATTGGAAATTTTATCTCGATACCTTTCAAACGAGTTGTCGAACGTCGAAAACGGAGTTCGGATGTGGCCGTGACGTCCTTTTGAAGTACTACTGCTCTGGATGGCGAACCAGGACTTCGGCGACGAATAGGGCTTTATCTTGGGCTTTCCTTGGCGTGGGCTGTCCCGGTGGAGTTCTTTACGTGCTGGTCCAGCAAAGGTGGATGGAAAGGACTTGCTTCGATTAAGCCCTCAGGTCGTGAGACAAAGTAGCGGTAGCGAAAGCAGCGTGATCGGGGGCGAAGTAGCGATCGTAGAGGAAGAAGGGCAGCGGTTGTATCCTTGGTTGGGATGTCCTCATCACCACTTCTCCGACCACGGCGAGAGCGAGTGATGAGACCATGCTCAAATCTGCATATGATCAACGCTATATCAATTTGGCGACACTTCACGGCGTCCTGCGTATCATCTACATCTACTAGGATGGCTTTCCTTCACGGGGAGGAAGCGTCCAAGAGTGCAAGCTTTCAACATGCCTTTATATCTTTGGAAAGAAATATTGAGCTTTGTGGAGGATGATCTGAACATGAGAATACTTTTGTTGAGGTAAAGCTAAAAGCTGAGCATGAGTTGAGGGCGACTCAAATTCAAGAAAGGGAGGATGATGAGGACATCACTACTACGGATATGACCACATTTGGTTGTGCCTACTCCAACACATCATCCACGGGCCAAGAAGAGAGAGATCAAATCCATCACGTTACGGAATCCAATTCGGCCTCTGAGACAGCACCAACTTAAAACAGCCATAACTTTTGATCTAGAAGGGTGTTCGGGGCACATGAGTACTTGATTGAAAGCTTTCGTCGCCCTCTTTCCAATGGATCCAGTCTCACCTTCAAATTCATTATGAGCTGTCCGGAAACTGCAAAACAAGTCACGTCACTTTTCCAGTCCGAGTAGAGTGGGCCTTGGGCCTTGTAATCGAATTGTATTTGGTTTCCTAGGGTTTTGAACGACCACCTCCTCTTGTTATCTCATAAATAACCAGCCGCAACCCCATCTAGGGTTTTGGGTTTTGTTTGATTAGTTTAGCCAAGTGCAAACTTTGCGTCTTGAGTTGTCTTTGGACAGCCACCTTGTCAAGACCTTCAATAGAACCCCACCTTATTTTGGCCTTCAATTCTTATTTGCAATTTCAGATTGCTTTTACCATTGTTCTTGCTTGTTCTTGGTTGCTTGCAGGAATTGAACCTCGTGTTCAGTTGATCGTGCCACGGCAAGATCAATAACAATCGGAGTTGGTTTAGCGATTGCTAAGGCGCATCGTCGTCGTACGTTGTAGTCGGATCATCAAAGTCGGTTCCACAAATCGATAGTTATCGCTCTCATCGAAAGATCGGGACACAACCTCACATCAGGTGGTATCAGAGCGCCAAGTTTCTGTCCTAAATTGAAAATTACCCCACAAAAATTCAACTTTTACATTCAATCTAGTATTTTAGTGAGTTTTGTAAGGTTTTAATCCATTAGAGTCCTTGTTTTAGTTGCTGATCGTTTTTCTTTCGCGTAGCTTTTCTTTCAATCTGTCCAGTACTTTGTTTTGTTCATAACTTTCGCATACCAACTCGGATTGTAGTGTTTTTGTACTTTCCTAAAACTTGGGAACGATCTCTACAAAAACCTAATTGGGCATGAACTCTAATTCTGGAGCTAAATCGGTTTAATCTGGATATCAAATTTGTTGAAGCAAGTTGTACTTCCAATCCAGATCGGTTCGGTATTTTGATCATAATTCTCACGTCCGAACTCCGTTTGGGAAGTTTTTATACTTTCCTGAATCCTTGAAGAGTCCTCTACAAAAACGTTTTTGGGTGTCCTTTCTGTTTCGGATTCCATCAAACCGAATTTGATTCGGATTCGGAATTGGTCCCGCAGGCTAAAATTGGGAGTATTCTGTGCAGTTCGGTTTTGAGCCATAACTTTCACACCGTGCTCCAAATTGCATGTTCTTGTATTCCTTTGAAAGCTGAGGACATAAGATTCAATTCTTTCCATAGTGAACCTTCTAAATTCGGTCGTTTTGAATCTGTAATCTAGGCGACAAATCTGCTGCCCTAGAAACTTTGAATTTGGGTGTTTTGCTTCAATTCGTGTTCTAGTTTTGTTCCTTAGAGTTGGTTGAGTCAGTAGCATCCATAATCCATAAAACTCCAAAAATATCAATATACATACCTTTGTTAACCAATTCATCCTTTGCGAATACTTTGATCCCAATTGAGACTAGCTATTTGATATTGCTTAGGGCTGTTCATATTGATACATTGCATAATTTTGAATTATCATATCATACTATCTTGTGATATCAAGTTAGGGATTCCAAAACTTTGCTCATACTAGTGTTGGCATAAAGTCACCAAAAGAAAGAAGAGAGAAAGAAAGAGCCAAAAGGCCAAAAAAAGAAAAGAAAACATAATAGTGGCGGCGGCACTACATTGGCGAAACCTAATTTGTGTTTAGTATTTTTCAGATTGTGCAATTGTATTAATTAGTGAGCAATCTTGTGCCCTTTTATCTTTTACGAAGCAATTAGCTAGTGTCTCTCTATAACTTATGCAACACGAGCTTTGAGTGCTGAAAATTTTCTTATTTAGCTCATTCCATTGGTTGCATTAAGTTACATCATCTTTGCTTGCGTGAGTTGCCTTGAAATTAAACTTATATCTTTGAGATCGGCAACTAGGACTTGTGATTTCTATTTTGGGTCCTTACTTGTCATTACAATAACTAGAATTATCAGTTGCATAGGAAATAAGTATAGCCTACCAAGCTCCACATATTTTACCTTATGCGTTTGTTCGGTCCCTTGCAATCGCTTTATCCAAGCTTGAAGAACTTTTGACACCGCCAACGGCCGACAACTCCTGCTGCACGGTAAGAACTTGTAAGAGCTTTGGTTAAGGCTTGAGAGTTGAGTGACTTTCTCCACTTCCTAGTAGTTGATTGGGAATTACATAAACCTTTGTCTTTCCCTTTATGCTACTAACCATGTCGGTGACAAGAGTTCAGCATCATTCTCCACGCACGAAGGGCAATGTACAACTCACTAATGAGCAAATGTCGCTGCAAGAAGACCGTTTCGGTCCATCGAGACTGCTCGGGGAGTTACTAACACTACCCTTGCTACTATTTTGTCTAGACTTGATGATATGCTTGCAGTGCTTGTCCTGGAACTTCGGTCCTCGCCTCGTCTCTAAGCAACAACAATGGTGTACTACGTACTGCGGGTTCCCATTGCTGCCCGACTTCCCAGCATGGGCCTTGCTGCATCGATCGCCCCACCACACATATGCAGGTTCATCCACGATGATCAAGCAACTCGAAGAGCGCAAAGTTTGCACTTGGCTAAACTAATCAAACAAAACCCAAAACCCTAGATGGGGTTGCGGCTGGTTATTTATGAGATAACAAGAGGAGGTGGTCGTTCAAAACCCTAGGAAACCAAATACAATTCGATTACAAGGCCCAAGGCCCACTCCGACTCGGACTGAAAAAGTGACGTGACTTGTTTTGTAGTTTCCGGACAGCTCGGAAGAATTTGAAGGTGAGACTGGATCCATTGGAAAGAGGCGACGAAAGCTTTCAATCAAGTACTCATGTGCCCCAACACCCTTACGGATAAAAGTTATGGCTGTTTTAAGTTGGTGCTATCTCGGGAGGCGGGTGGATTCGAGCGTGATGGATTTGATCTCTCTCTCTTCTTGGCCCGTGGATGATGTGTTGGAGTAGGCACAACCAAATGTGGTCATATCCGTAGTAGTGATGTCCTCATCAATATCTGTTCCGAGGTGG
Organism: Otatea glauca; assembly: GCA_036346275.1. Lineage (NCBI taxonomy): Eukaryota > Viridiplantae > Streptophyta > Magnoliopsida > Poales > Poaceae > Otatea > Otatea glauca. The sequence goes on along the minus strand of JAYEVK010000249.1, from coordinate 40,031 downwards.
CCGCAATCGTCAAATTACTATCGAGAGGTTTTTTTGTTCAGGGTGCTGCGCCACCATATTTTGGCCCAATGGGCCGTGTATCAAGTTGGGTCCATTAGGGACGCGTCCTAGGGTTGGAGCTCGACCCCAACACCCTTGTGGTCGACCCACTAGTTGGTTCTATCATCATGCACAGAACTATTATCATATTGCCAAGGTCTACCTAACAATATAGAACATGCTTGCATGGGTACGACATTACATTCAGCAAAATCATGATAGGAACCAATAGCAAATTGTACTCTCACCAAGCGTGTAACTTTAACCTTACCATCTTGTTGAACCATTGAACATAGTAAGGGTGAGGTGCAGTCTTGTCTCAGCAGCTTCTCCACCATGTCCAAGCTTGCAAGGTTGTTGCAACTTCCTCCATCAATGATCACCGACATGATCGCTCCTTGGCGACACATTTGGTTTGGAACAGGTTGTGCGCTGATTTAGTCGGACTTTCCAATATGGACACTCAGCGCCGCGCTGTACAATGAGGCTCTCATAATGGTCGACATGGTTGGCATCAATATGCTCTTCTGGTCATGATCATCTTCGCTCCTGCATTGTCGGTGCAAGCATAGCATATGTTTCTTCATCAAATCACTAGCGAAGAAAACTCACCATTGTCTCGCTGTCAGCTGCGCTTGCTCGGACATTGACTCCTCATGTGACCATACCCTTGCATTGATGGCATTGCACATCCCTCGTCCTCCCAGTTGAAAGCAGGCGAGCTCTTGGCGGGCTCGGGTGTAGAAGTTTTGTTACCTCGAAGGCTTGGAAATCGGCGGAAGAGGAAGGTCGATTCTTGTTGTTGTTGGAGGATGGTGCGGCGGTTGCCTTGTGGTGTATGTGGGGCTCGTGTTGACCAAGTGTTAGCTACGACTGCGAAATATTAGTTCTCTTGCTAAACCATTTGCGTCGTCCACACTTCTCTTTCAACATGGCAAGCGAGATGAAACAAGCGAGTGATCGAATTATATTCCTTGTAATTAAGAATGTCATAAATCTCACGGTTCAGCCCACCCATAAATCTAGCCGTAGCAGCCTCCTCGGACTCCTCTATACCACAGCAACATACCCATTTGTAATTCTGATAGTATTCCTCTACACTCTTACTATCTTGCCTAGCGACTCTGACTTATTTATCAAATCACATTGGTAATAAGAGGAACAAATCTAGCTCGCATGATTCTTTTCAAATCAGCCCGAGTTTTGCGCAGCATTGGGATTCTTACGTGAAACTCACTCCACCAAGCAGAGGCAAAATCAGTGAACTCACTAGTGGCAGCCCTAACTGTTTTGTTTTCAGGATACACATGACATGCAAACTTTTGTTCTACAGCTAATTCCCATGTGAGGTATGCATCAGGATCATATTTTCCATCAATAGGTGGAATAGAGAATTTAATTCTGCCAAGTGTGTCATCATCAGTAGCATTACCTCACGTGGCATGTGCAAGGGAGGCATCTTTGAAGCGATTGCGGCACAACTGCCGTCGCCGATGGCCTCCCTCGTCCTCCACCTCCGTGTCAGCAGAGTATTCATCAACATTTTCCTCCACCTCGCTGCCCAAAGCACCATTGTTGTTGTGATGCCGACGAGGAGCAGCACCGTCTCCTGTAGGAGCTCGCCCAACTCATCAAGCCGCTTTATCACCTCAGCAAGTGAAGTGTTAAAAGCAGCAAGTGAGGTGTTGGTGTCAATCTGAGCCTTCTCCACATGTCCCAGCCGCTCATTTACCACCTGCACATCACCATCAAGGCCCTCTGTATGCAGCTTGACCGTGCGCTCGAAATGTTGAATGATTCCCCTAGTGCGAGGGGAATGCTGACCATCATTGGTCGCTTGTTCACGACATGGTTAGAAAGCAAAAGAACAAACAATTCACAGGAAGGGCCTTGTCTCTCAACTTGTATCACCAAGCTCTTACCGGTTCTTACCAAGCCTTAGCGGGAGGTGTCGGCGACAGCGAGTCAAAATCTCTGGAGAGGTAGTGTCACGATGCCAAGCGCTAGAGCTTGGTAAGTTGTAGTTTTTCTGTGGAGCTATAGGTGGCCCAGACACAACTCAAGGAAATGCTAGAGCCACGTTAGTCAAAACAATCTGAATAAACATTCGACGATGGTATGTGCTGGTCCTATGCATGGCCGTATTAGAGACGCAAGCCTATTCACAGATGTCGTCACAGAACAGCAAGTAAAACGAAGAGAAACAACCTGAGATATCTCCCTTTCTTTTTTTTTCTTTTTTTTCCTTGTTTTTCCTTTTATTTTTTTTTGCTAGAGTCCCAAACTTGGAAATATGAACTTCTAGGACCCCAGAACACCAATTGTCACAAGCACTTTTGTCACAACTCTCTCTCTCTCTCTAAACTTTGACTTCTGATTTTTTTAACGTCCCTCTTGCGGGAGGGGATCACGAGAGAGAAGCGAGAGAGGTATCACGTGGATATATCTATTTTTATTGATTTCGAACAGGAAAACCAAATTTGGAAAGGCTATTTGATTGGATGATGAATGGAAAGGTAGAAAATCGGCGATGATTACGATCTGCTTGTTATGGTAGGGATGATGGTGGAAAGTAGGGGATGTGGCGGGTGATGGATTACGATCTGCTTGTTATGGTAGGGATGATGGTGGAAAGGTAGGGGATGTGGCGGTGATGGATTACGATCTGCTATTATGGTAGGGATGATAGTAAGGCTGCAGCGAAAGCAGTTGAACAAAACGCGTGACAATAAGGTGATAAGAACTTGAAACTCTAAGCGACACAAACACTAAGACCAGCAACGACTTCGACGACGTAATGCAAATTCAACAAGAAAGGCTAAAACAAAGCAAAAGCAAAAGGCGAAATTGGCTAGGACCGAAAGGATTTTATTTTTGACGGGCTATTTTTTTTGTAGGTAAAACAAATCTAAGAACAAGAAGTCTCTCACCGAACAGCAAAAGCTCGATACCACTTGATAGAAATAGGCGTCCGATCTTTCGATGAGAGGAGGTAGCGTCGATCAGGTGGAGGCGAAGTTGGCGGCCGACTACAGCGAACCCGACGTTGCGCCTTGAATGCCGGTACACCACCCTCCTGAAGGTTATTGATGTCGCGGGAAGCACGACAAACCTGACCACGAAGGTCTTTGTTCCTGCGAGCAATCGAAGAACCAGCAAGAACAAGCGATTACAAGCAACTCAATTGCGAATATGAATTTGCATTACGTCGTCGAGTCGTTGCTGGTCTTAGTGTTTGTGTCGTTTAGAGTTTCAAGTTCTTATCACCTTAGTGTCACGTGTTTTGTTCAATCCTGTTTTCGTTGTGCCTTACCATCATCCCTACCATAATAGCAGATCACAATCCATCACCTGCCACATCCCCTACCTTTCCACCATCATCCCTACCATAACAGCAGATCATAATCTATCACCTGCCACATGCCCTACTTTCCACCATCATCCCTACCAAAACAGCAGATCAAAATCATCGCCAGATTTTCCACCTTTTCCATTCATCATCCAATCAAATAGCCTTTCCAAAGTTGGTTTTCCCCTGTTCGGAAATCAATAAAAAAATATATATATATCCACGGCATACCTCTCTGCTCTTTCTGTGATCCCCTCCCTGCAAGAGGGACGTTAAAAAAAAATCAGAAGTCAAAGATTAGAGAGAGAGAGAGAATTGTGACAAAAGTGGTTGTGACAATTGGTGTTCTGGGGTCCTAGAAGTTCATATTTCCAAGTTTGGGATTCTAGCAAAAAAAAAGGAAAAAAAAGAAAAAAAAGTGGAAAAAAAGAATATAAAAGAAAAGAAAGGGAGATATCTCAGGTTGTTTCTCTTCGTTTTACTTGCTGTTCCATGACGACATCTGTGAATAGGCTTGCGTCTCTAATACGGCCTTGCATAGGAACAGCACATACCGTCGTCGAATGTTTATTCAGCTTGTTTTGACTAATGTGGCTCTAGCATTTCCTTGAGTTGTGTCTCGGCCACCTATAGCTCCACAGAAAAACTACAACTTACAAGGCTCTAGCGTTTGGCATCGGTACACTACCTCTCCAGGAGATTTTGACTCGCGGTCGCCGACACCTCCTGCTAAGGCTTGGTAAGAACTGGTAGAGCTTGGTGATACAAGTTGAGAGCAGTGCCCTTTCCTGTGAATTGTTTGTTCTTTTGCTTTCTAACCATGTCAACAATAAATGAGCAATGATGGTCGACATTACCCTCGCACTAGGGAATCATTCAACATTTCGAGCGCCAAGTCAAGCTACATACAGAGGGCCTTGATGGTGATGTGCAGGTGGTAAATGAGCGGCTGGGACAGGTGGAGAAGGCTCAGATTGGCACCAACACCTCACTTGCTGCTATTAACACTTCACTTACTAGGGTGATAAAGCGGCTTGATGAGTTCGGGCGAGCTCCTACAGGAGACGGCGCTGCTCCTCGTCGGCATCACAACAACAATGGTGCTTTGGGCAGCGAGGTGGAGAGAATGTTGATGAATACTCTGGCGACACGGAGGTGGAGGGCGAGGGAGGCCATCGGCGGCGGCGATTCTGCGCCGCAATCGCCGGCATGCCTCCCTTGCGCATGCCACGTGAGGTGCACGCTACTGATGATGACACACTTGGCGAAATTAAATTTTCTATTCCACCTTTTGGTGGAAAATATGATCTGATGCATACCTCACATGGGAATTAGGCTGTAGAACAAAAGTTTGCATGTCATGAGATCCGAAAACAAAGAGTTAGGGCTGCCACTAGTGAGTTCACCGATTTTGCCTCTGTTTTGGTGGAGTGAGTTTCACGTAAGAATCCCAATGCTTGCGCAAAGCTGGGCTGATTTGAAAAGAATCATGTGAGCTAGATTTGTTCCTCTTATTACCAACGTGATTTGATAAATAAGCTGCATTTGCTTAGGCAAGATAGTAAGAGTGTAGAGGAATACTATCAGAATTACAGATGGGTATGTTGCTGTGGTATAGAGAGTGCGAGAGGCTGCTATGGCTAGATTTATGGGTGGGCTGAACAGTGAGATTTATGACATTCTTAATTACAAGGAATATAATTCGATCACTCGCTTGTTTCATCTAAGCTTGCCATCTTTGAAAGAGAAGTGCGGGGCACGACGAAATGGTTTAGCACAAGAACTAATATTTACTGCAGTCGTGCTAACACTTGGTCAACACGAGCCCCACCTCGACCACAAGGCAGCAAGCCGCACCGCAGTCCTCCAACAACAACAAGAATCGACCTTTCTCTTCGCGCCGATTTCCAAGCTTTGGAGGAAAACAAAAACTTCTACACCGAGCCCGCCAAGAGCTGCGCTACATTGCATCAAGCTGGAGGGCGAGGGATGTGCAATGCCATCAATGCAAGGGGTATGGTCACATGAGGAGTCAATGTCCGAGCAAGTGTGTGCTGATTGTGCGAGACAATGGTGAGTTTTCTTCTGCTAGTGATTTGGATGAAGAAACATATGCTATGCTTGCAGCTGACAATGCAAGGAGCGAAGATGATCATGATCAGGAAGATCACATTGATGCCAACCATGCTGACCATTATGAGAGCCTCATTGTACAGCGTGCGTTGAGTGTCCAGATTGGAAAGTCCGACCAAAATCAGCGGCACAACCTGTTCCAAACCAAATGTGTCGTCAAGGAGCGATCATGTCGTGTGATCATTGATGGAGGAAGTTGCAACAACCTTGCAAGCTTGGACATGGTGGAGAAGCTTTCGTTGGAGACAAGACCGCACCCCCAGCCTTACTATGTTCAATGGTTCAACAGTATTGGTAAGGTTAAGGTTACACGCTTGGTGAGAGTACAATTTGCTATTGGTTCCTATCATGATTTTGCTGAATGTGATGTCGTACCCATGCAAGCATGTTCTATATTGTTAGGTAGACCTTGGCAATATGATAATAGTTCTGTGCACGATGGTAGAACCATCCAGTATTCCTTTGTGCGTAAGGGAAAGAAGATTGTATTGCATCCTATGACTCCTGATTCCATTCTTAAGGAGGACATTGCTAGAGCTAGAAAGCAAAAGTTTGATGAAAGTGCAAAAAAGATAAATTCTAGTTCTGTTTGTGATAATAAAAATGAGATTAAGTTGAAAGGTGCATGTTTTCTCGCTACCAAATCTGATGTGAAGGAACTGGTTGTTGATGAATCTGTTTGCTATGCCTTAGTTTGCAAGGATGCTTTATTCTCATTTGAGGAGATACCTGCTGCTTTGCCTCCTGCTGTGACTAACCTTTTGTAAGACTATGTTGATGTTTTTCCCAACGACGTTCCTCCAGGCTTGCCACCAATTCGAGGGATTGAACATCAGATTGACCTCATTTCTGGAGCATCTTTGCCCAATCGAGCGCCATATAGGACTAATCCGGAAGAAACTAAGGAGATACAACGCCAAGTGCAAGAACTGCTTGACAAAGGGTACGTGCGTGGATCTCTTAGTCCTTGTGTTGTTCCGGTCATTTTAGTTCCTAAGAAGGATGGATCATGGCGCATGTGTGCGGATTGTAGAGCAATCAATAACATTACCATTAGATATCGTCATCCTATTCCTAGGTTAGATGATATGCTTGATGAATTAAGTGGCTCTACTGTGTTCTCTAGGTTGATTTGCGTAGTGGTTACCACCAAATCCGCATGAAATTAGGTGATGAATGGAAAACAGTTTTCAAAACAAAGTTCGGTCTATATGAGTGGCTAGTGATGCCTTTTGGTTTGACTAACGCACCTAGCACTTTCATGAGACTATTGAATAAAGTTTTGCGTGCTTTCATTGGTAGATTTGTGGTGGTATATTTTGATGATATCTTGATCTATAGCAAATCATTAGATGAACATCTTGCTCATTTGCGTGCTGTTTTTGATGCCTTACGAGATGCACGTTTATTTGGTAACCTTGAGAAGTGCACATTTTGCACCGATCGAGTTTCTTTTCTTGGCAATGTTGTTACTCCACAGGGAATTGAAGTTGATCAAGCCAAGGTTGAGGTAATTCAGAGTTGGCCCACTCCTAAAACGGTCACACAGGTGCGGAGTTTCCTTGGACTTGCAGGATTCTATCGTCGCCGTGAAAGATTTGATCGATTGCTTTGCTGAATGAGTTGTCCAAGAAAGGCGTTTCCAATGGGGCAAGTCACATGAAGATGCCTTTGACTTGTTGAAAGAGAAGCTGACCCATGCACCGCTGCTCCAACTCCCAGACTTTGGTAAGACTTTTGAACTTGAGTGTGATGCTAGTGGCATTGGGATTGGGCGTCTTGATCCAAGAAGGTAAGCCGTTGCTTATTTCAAGTGAGAAATTATCTGGGCCTCGTTTGAACTACTCAACTTATGATAAGGAATTCTATGCGCTGGTTCGAACATTAGAGACTTGGCAACATTATTTGTGGCCCAAAGAGTTTGTTATACACTCTGATCCTGAATCCTTGAAGCACATTCGTAGCCAAAATAAGTTGAACCGTAGGCATGCAACATGGGTAGAATTCAATGAGACTTTCCCTTATGTTATCAAACACAAGAAGGGGAAGGATAATGTTATTGCTGATGCTTTATCACGACGATATACCATGCTTTCACAACTAGACTCTAAAATCTATGGCTTGGAAACGATTAAAGAGCAATATGCGCTTGATGCTGATTTTGATGAGGACATCACTACTACGGATATGACCACATTTGGTTGTGCCAACTCCAACACATCATCCACAAGCCAAGAAGAGAGAGATCAAATCCATCATGTTCTGGAATCCAATTCAGCCTGCTAAGACAACACCGACTTCAAATATGAATAACTTTTGCATACGGACTCCGTTTTGGGTGAACTTGGACTTGATTGAAAGCTTACAACGAGATCTTTCGAATGGAATTAATCTCAGGCCCAGATTCATCATACATCAACCGAAATCATTAAAATAATGTACTACAATACTCTTTTGAGCTGTTTCGGGCCTTGTAAGCGTGTGGGGGCCCAAGCCCAAGTTGTCTGCGCCACCCCTTGGCTGCACACAACCCTAGGACGTCCCTCTTATGTCCATCTCTCTTATAAACTCAGTAGCCGTCGCTTTAGACACTTGGGTTTTGTTTGATTAGTTTAGCCAAGTGTAAACTTTGTGTCTTCGAGTTGTGCTGGACAGCCACCTTGTCAAGACCTTCAATAGAACCCCACCTTATTTTGGCCTTCAATTCTTATTTGCAATTTCAGATTGCTTTTACCATTGTTCTTGCTTGTTCTTCGGTTGCTTGCAGGAATTGAACCTCGTGTTCAGGTTGATCGTGCCCACGGCAAGATCAATAACACTCCGGAGTTGGTTTAGCTATTGCTAAGGCGCATCGTCGTCATACGTTGTAGTCGGATTGTCAAAGTCGGTTCCACAAAATCGATAGTTATCGCTCTCATCGAAAGATCGGGACACAACCTCACATCAGGTGGTATCAGAGCTCCAAGTTGCTCGGTGAGAGATTCAGTACCTTAAATTAGTTTTTGTTTTCTGTCCTAAATTGAAAATTACTCCACAAAAATTCAACCTTTAGATTCAATCTGGTATTTTAGTGAGTTTTGTTAGGTTTTGATCCATTAGAGTCCTCGTTTTAGTTGCTGATCGTTTTTTTCCTTCGCGTGGCTTTTCTTTCAATCTGTCTAGTACTTTGTTTTGTTCATAACTTCCGCATACGAGCTCGGATTCTAGTGTTTTTGTAATTTCCTAAAACCTTGGAAAGATCTTAACAAAAACCTAGTTGGGCATGGACTCTAACTCTAGAGCGAAATCTCTTCAATCTGGATATCAAAGTTGTTTAAGCAAGTTGTACTTCCAATCCTAATCGGTTCGATATTTTAATCATAATTCTCACGTCCGAACTCCGATTGGGAAGTTTTTATACTTTCCTGAATCCTTGAAGAGTTCTCTACAAAAACGTTTTTGGGTGTCCTTTGTGATTCGGAATCCTTCAAACCGAATTTGATTCGGATTCGGAATCAGTCCCGCGGCTGAAATTGGGGGTATTCTGTGCTGTTCGGTTTTTGAGCCATAACTTTCACACCCGAGCTCCAAATTGCATGTTCTCTGTTTCTCAGCTCGGGCGGTCTAGTCGACACGCGCAAACACGAGGAGGGCGCCTGCAGGGTCTACCAAAACACAACAAAACCTCAAAAACGAAGAACAGGGGTGAGAACGCAATATAAAGGGGTACCCACACAAGGGGGGCGCCCAAGAGGGGTGCGGCAGCCAGGAGAGGGGCGTTGACCAATGGAGGGGTGGAACCCTAAGAGTACATGGGCCTTGGGCCCAAAAGAAAGGTGGCGCAGCACCTGGAATTTCTGTCTGTGAGATTGTTCTGTGATTTCCCTTTGCTCCAGGAGGATTTTGGCCTTGGGATCAGATCCATTGGAAAGTTTGTCTCGATACCTTTCAGACGAGTAGTCGAACGTCGAAAATAGAGTTCGGATGTGGCCGTGACGTCCTTTTGAAGTACTGCTGCTCCTGGATGGCCGAACCGGACTCGGCGACGAATTGGGCTTTATCTTGTGCTTTCCTTGGCGCGTGGGCTGTCCCCGGTGGATGTTCTTGACGTGCTGGTCCAGCAAAGGTGGATGGAAAGGACTTGCTTCCGGATTAAGCCCTCCAGACGTCGTAGACAAAGTAGCGGGCGAAACAGCGATGGTCGGGGACGAAGTAGCTGTCGTAGAGGAAGAAGGGGCAGCGGTTGTATCCTTGGTTGGGATGTCCTCATCACCACTTCTCCGACCACGGCCAGAGCGAGTCCCGGGTCGGAATCTGGAGAAAGGAGCAAGGGAGTCCCGCCCGTAGCCGGAAATAGAGACACCCAACGACGGGGTCCTTCGCGTTGCGGGACAAGGAATAGAAATGAAAGAATAAAGAGGGGGTGAGAAGGATGCCCAGGAACCCCTCGCAAAGATGAGCAAAGATAGAGAGGTGAAGAAGAATTGGGTACAAAGTTCACGAGTTCGATCTTGCATTGCGCCAGGACCGCAGCCAAGAAGTCGATCTCCGGGGTCCGCAGCTCAAAGAGCATGTATTGCTCCGTGCTGACGATCTCGTCGTCCCGAGGCTGCGGCACGTTCTCCCTTGCTGGAAGTCGCCAGGTGAACGGGTCCAGCAGCCCCAAGGTCTCCAGATCCTTCATCCGGTCCGCGGTGAGAGTGCTCTTCCCGAACTTCGCTATGGGATTGAGAAGAAAGGCGAGCGCAGCCAGCGCAAAGGAGCAAGAGCAGAAAGGAAAGGGCAGAGAACACGGGCAATGGGGATGAAAGGTTTCAAAGGGTGGAGTATCCCAGTTTTAAAGACGCCTCGACTGCTGATATTTACTGTCGCATTAAAAGATGTGCACGCGGTCAGCGGGCGACAACCAAGGCGCCACGCCCCTTCAAAAGCCTTGTGCGGGCTCGACTCTTCGACATCCGCCAATCGTCCACCCGACTTCTCCACTCGCGAGGCGAGGCGCCTTGGCCCCCTCGTCCCTCGTGGCGGGCTTGCCCGAGCATCCTAGGCGTCATCAAGCCAATATGGAGACAAGACATCAAGCTCGAGTATTCCGAGCAGCAGTATCAAAAGCACCCATGGGGGGCCTCCCCCGAGCCCAGAAAGGAGCTCGGGAGTTCCCGAGCTCAACCAAGGGGGGCGATCCCTCCTCGAGGACTTCAGACTCAAGAACGCCTAGAATCTCAGACCGTTTCTTGAGCCTCGGGGGCTGGTTGTCAGGGATCGGTCATCCTGACACGTGTTCAGGCCTCCCACGGGGCTTTAGAACATTTTCACCGAGCTCGGAGGACTGTTCCCGAGCTCGGCGAGGTCTCCCCGATCTCGGGGGACGATTCCCGAGCTCGGGCAAGGGTGCCCTCGAGCTTGTGCTGGCTCCCACGACCTCCTTGACCTCGGCGCATTCAATCCGACATCCAGCATAGTATTCCCCTCTCTTGCGTGACCTCTCTCCCCTGCGTGGGAATTGGGGTCACCAACTCCTGTCAGATCCCCTGCGTGGGAACTAGGGTCAACCGCTCCTATCAGATCCCCTGCGTGGGAACTAGGGTCCAGCGACTCCTGTCAAGTCCCCTATGTGGGGACTAGGGTCAACTGCTCCTGTCAACTCACATACATCGCCCGACGTCAGCACTCGAGATCAACGCCCAGGGGTCTATAAAGCACCAGACTACCCCGGTCAAAGAGGGGGACCGAGACCCGCCAACGGACAAGCAAAGACAACGTAAGGCAACACCAACATGCGCAAAGCCACAACCGAACACTCAGCAAGAACCTCAAGAGATACTCTCATACGCCGCACCACCTCGTCGAGCTCCCCCTCGGCCACCACTCCCGAGTGGCCCCGAGGTCGAGCTCCCTGTTCATCCTCCCCCGAGGAGCCTATTAGTCATCTTCCGCCTACGAGCAAGTCTGGACTAGAGCTATTACAGGCCTAGGGGACTCGAACCAATATAAACTCTGTGTCTCCCTGTTAAACTTGCCCTTCTTCCTCGAGTTGTGTGCCTGCCGACTCTCCCTCCTTCCCGGACGAGCACGACTTGGGGCCTCACCCCTTTAAACGATCCTTCCCCCCTCTTTGCGGTTGACGGTCCCGATCATCGACACCGCACACTGCTGCGCTCGGCGCGCTACCTGCAAGATCTTCGCAGGCATGCCGCCCGATCGATACGACCTAGTGGTTTCCACATGGGGGACCTGGTCTTAAGACGAATCCAGGACCGGTCCAACACTAACAAGCTGTCCCCACTGTGGGAAGGCCCCTACAGAGTTGTTTCAGCAAGTCGCGCGGGAGCTTACCGACTAGCAATCCCCGATGGCAGGGAGCTCACGATCTCGTGGAATGTAGATCAGCTCTGAAGGTTTTATACCTGATGCTCCCCCTCCTTTTGTTTTTCGATAAGATGCTTTCCCTTATCATCATGCTTGTCTCTCGTATCTTGGGCAACGCGACCCAGGCCGTGGCTCGGACACTTACCTCCGGGGGTCGAATACGCGGTAAGCCGGCTATCCCCAGTCGCAGGATCCATCCAGACGGTCACGCCTGTGGGCTCACCGGCCTCGAGATACTCGAGTCTCGGCCCTTAGGACCCTCACTTGTGCTAGCATGGCGGTCCCGTGGTTCACCTCCGGGGGTCGAATGTGCCATAAGCCGATTCTCTTCGCAGTAAGCCAACCGTCCCCCTGTCGCAGGGCACGGGCTCGGGACCGTCGCTAGTAAGGGCTTCAAGCTAAGGGGCTCGGCCTGGTTTTTCTTCACAATAAAATGCACTGCTTTATCGTCTCTTGTTTCCTCTTATGTTTTTTCTGCGTCTCGAGCAAACGTGTCTAAGGGTCGTGGTGCGAAGGATCGACACCCGGGGGTCAAAACCACATTAAGCCGATTCTCATCACGCTAAGCCGACCTCCCCCCTGTAGTAAAGTCCATCCTGGCAATCACGCCCAAGCACTTCCCGTCCTCGAGATGCGGGAACCTCGGCCCGCGCGCCCCTCTCTCAAGCTAAGATCTTGTAACTCGCCTCCGGGGGTCGAAGTACGCAGTAAGCCGATTCTCATCGTGGTAAGTGACCATTCCCCCATCGTAGGACACGAGCCCGAGATCGCCCTCGCTTCGGGGGCACCCAGGTCTTCAACTCTTATGTCACCACACTCCGGCCCAATCCGGATATGGGCCCATGATAGAAATCCTCCTTCATCTCCGGTACTAACCTTTCTCAGCCTCTCAAGGAACGTGATGTGAGGTCACGGTCCCAAGTTTCAGGTTCTTCCACCAAAGATCGTGCCGTTTCAAGACCTCAGGCTTGAGGCTCCGTCTGTTTTACTTTCGGCTGAAAGTCTTCTTTTTCCTATAATAAAACGTCTCGAGCGACACGACATCATGGCGTGACCATAAGGGCAACCATAAGATCACGCGGCGAGCTCCTCGGCCTCGAGACGTATTCTGCGTGTTCTCTTTTGCAGCGCCCAAGGTCGCGTTCTCTAGGTTCACCTCGGGATGCCCCAGTAGCGATGAAGTCGATCGTTATCGGGATAAGCCGCCATTCCCGTGCCGCCAACTGAAACGTTCTCAAGCGCCCGAGCCGGATGCATTCGGGCTCGGAGGTTGCGATTCTAAATTCACCACGGTGACATTTCCGATCGTGATAAGCGCCTGCGCAATAAGCCGACTATACCCCTGTGGCCAAGTAGGCCAGGTTTGAATTTTTGAAACCGTCCTCCGAGGGAGCCAGAGCTTGAACATTCCCGAGCTCGTGGATGGACCCAAGGCCCAAACCTGGCGAGCTCGAGCAATTCGGGCCGACTAGTCAAGTCGTGCGAGCAGCGGCGATTCGGGCTCGGTCGACCTCAGTTAACCTGACCTCGAGTTTGAGTTTTCCCAGGGTCAGCCGGCTCGACCTAAAATATACAGGTAAGACCTGCCTCCCTTTCCATTGATGCTCGCGTCTCGAGCAACGTGATCTCGCGCCGTGACCATAAGGACCACCTCCGGGAGGTCCATGCTACTGCTGTAAGCCGGTTCTCATCGCTTCAGGGCTCCCTCCTATCGTAGGTTCAGACCAGAGGTCACGCGGAGAAACTCCCTGACCTCGAGACGCGTCTGTGTTAGCTTTTCTTGTATGTATCTTGCGTGTTTTTTTTGTAGCGCCCAAGGTCGTGTTCTCTAGGTTCACCTCGGGATGCCCCGGCCACAGTAAGTCGATCGTTACCGGGATAAGTCAGCCATTCCCCATGCTGCCAACCAGAGAACGTTCTCAGAGGGCGCCCCGAGCATGATGCATTCCCGGGCTCGGAGGATGCAGTTCCTAAATTCACCACCGGGGACGTTTCCAGTCGCAATAAGCTGCCTTGCCGCGATAAGCCGACTATACCCCCGTGGCCAAGTAGGCCAGGTTCGAATTATTGAAACCGCCCTCTGAGGGAGCCCCGAGCTTGAGCATTCACGAGCTCGGAGGTGGACCGAGCCCAAACCTGGCGAGCACGAGCAATTCTGAGGCCGCCGGTCGAGTCGTGCCGAGCCTGAGCGCCAGGGCTCGGTCGACCTAGGTTAGCCTGATCTCGAATAGCTCTGAGATCAGTCAAACTAATCCTCATGATTCAGGTCGAAGGCAATGGCTCGCCCGACAGGCCCCCCGGCTATGTGTGCTCCATGCGTCCCAGTCCGACGTCGCTCGAACTCTTCTACGAAGCGAGCTAAGCAAGCCTACGAAGGCAATGAGGAGCGAAAATCGAGCTAAGTCATCTAAAACGCAATTTCAAATCTTGGGGCGACAAAATACAATTATCTTTATAAGTGGTGCAATTCTTTTGCCCCCCTCCTATCTATTAACCTATTTTGCCTAGTCTACAGACATCTCCCGAGCAAGCTTCTCCTGCTCAAGGTCGAAGACTCTCCTTCGCAGCACCAGCACCTCGGCCTCGGCGTTGTCAACCCGATTGCGGTCGCTCTTGAGTTGGGCCAGGGTGCTCTTCCCAGCCTGGGCCACCCGGGCCAGCCTCTCCTCAAGCCCGGTGGCCTTCACCTCAGACGCGGTGGCCTTCGCTTCTGCCTCGGCCTCCCGCGACTCAGCTTCAGCGGCCCTCGCTCCCGCCTCGGTCGCCTTCGCCTCGGCCTCGGTGGTCCTCTCCTCTAGCTCGGCCGCCCTCTCCTCAAGCGCGGCCGCCTTTGCCTCGGCCCTGGTTGCCCTGGCCTTGAGCTCGGCCACCTCGGCCTCGAGCTCGGCAGAGGCCTTCCCCGAGGCAGCGGAGAGCTTGTCGAGCCGCCTGAAGACCTGCCACCTCCTCGCGCGCGGCCTCTGCCTCTGCACACGCCGTGGGCAGATCAGCCAGTCGCACCTGGAGCCCCTCCACATCCTTCCGCGCGGTCGCAAAGTCCTCGAGCGCAGACGACGCGATCCTGTAGCTCTCCTCGCAAGCCATGAAGGATGTCTCGAGGCGCTCCCGGAGCTCCTGCGCCTCTTGCCACGCAGCCTCCGCCTTCGAGCGAGCACCAGAGAGCTCGAGCTCAAGGCGCTGAACCATCGCCATCGCGCTCGTGCGGTTCTCGTCGAATGCGGGCGAGGGTCTCCTCCGCCTTCTTCCGCTCCTCCTCAACGGCTTTTGAGAGCGTTGTGGCGTGGGTGCCCCTCTCAAGGTTCAGCTCCCACTCGACCTCTCGGGCCCCGCGCTCCAGCTTGGCTTCGACAATCTGCGCGAGCTCGAGAGTTTGAGCCTCTTTTAGCCGCTCGACTTCCTCTCGCCCGCGCGTCGCGTCGGCCTCGAGTTCGGCGGCGTCCTTCTAGTTGGCTTTGATTGCATTCTAGAGGGCCCGAAAGCTAGCACGTGGCCGCGCACGACCCCGAACCCTTGGGAGATCAGTCGCAAGCCCTGCAGAAACAAAGGAAGTGTCACCATAGCTCCAAAGGAAAGGAAAAGGATAAGAAAAGGGGAGAGTTCAGGACAAGCATGCCTACCGCCACCAGCCGGTCCTCCAGCATCTGCAGGTCGACGGCGCCGTCCGATCCTCCGGACAGGGCCGTGGTGGCCCTGTCCCCGGCGATCCTGCCGCAGCGGCGACCGCACACTCTCAACGTCGAGCTTGGTCCCCTTGGGCCGGGAAAAGAGCTTTCTCGGTTATAACCGAGAATTCTAGAGAAAAGAAAACCACCAAGAGAGGCCAGGTTAGAAAACGAGCTAAGTAAAAAAGAACGAGAAAAAACGAAAGCAGGCAAAATCTTGCCTAGCGCCCTTCCAGGCACGACGGCGGCCGTGGTCATTTAACTCGCGATAACGACCTGCCCGGACTCGACCTCGCCCGCCGCAGCGGAACCCCGAAGGCTGGTGTCCGGCTCGGGGGCTCCCTGGTCGCCCTTGGCCGCATCCCCCTCGGCCATGTCATCTTCCTCGAGAAGAGTGGCGAGTGGGACTCGTCGCGCCCTGGACCACGGCACGAGGTGAAATTCGTCCTCGTCCTCGTCCTCTTCCTCCTCGGCCTCGCCCTGGACCACGGGAAAGGTCGGTGCCCCTTGGACTCTTGAGCAACTGCGACGAGGCGGTGATCGAGAAAATAAAGAAGACTGTACTGGCGCGGCGTCTCCACGAAGCGGGAAGGCTCCTTCCCTGCCAGCGGCTGGGGCGTTGCTCGATTCTTGCTCAGGGGCCCGCGGCAATGGCCGCCTCCTGCTGGCTTGCGAAATGCTAAAATCAGAAAAGAAGTTGAAAGGAAACATCAGAGAGGCGAGCCCCGGCTCGAGCGTTCCCGAGCCCAGGGCATTCGGCTTACCATGGCCTGCTCACCCCACTCGACGTGGGGCTTCTTGGCGACCTGCTTCGGGGCGTCTGAGGCCGGCCTTTTGCTCCCCTTCTTGCCCTTGCTTAGCCCGGGGAGCGGCAGCATTTGCTTGGCCGTGTCCCAGAGCTCCTTGGTCTCCTGCACGAGCTCGTCGCAATTAGCGCCCAAGCCCGAGCTCTCAGGGCCAAAACCAAGGCGAGATGCATTACCTTGCTGCTCCGCCTCAAGATATTCTTGGGGACATCGCCGTAGAGGTCATAGGCTATGGTGGCCTTCCCGAAGATCTCCTGCATCCTCGTGGCGATCCAGGACGCCTTCGGTGCTGCGAGAAGCCAAAAGAAGACCGCTGAGAGCAAGAAACTTCGACCAGACCCGAAGAAGCTCAAGGTTGAGCAATGCATACTGTCGTGACCTTCCCGGCTGGCATCATGCTCCCCGGAGATCTCGAAGAAGGGGTGCAACCTCTTCCGAAGAGGAAACACCCTGCGGTAGTCATAAACGCATCGCCGCCTTTGAGTCCGCGCGTCACGCAGATGTGGATGAAGGTGACCGTCGCCTAGTTGGCCGCCGAATCTTCGGGCTCCGGAGTTTCCCGCTTGCCATCGACCGCGGCACCATGGTATGCGAGGCCACTCCCCTCGCCCTTCTTCAAATAAAACCATTTCTCCGACCACGGCCCGAGCGAGTCCCGGGTCAGGATCTGGAGAAAGGCGCAGGGAAGTCCCGCCCGCAGCGAGAAATAGAGACACCCGACGACGGGGTCCTTCGCGGTACGGGACATGGAGTAGAAACAGAAAAACAAAGAGGGGGTGGGAAGGATGCCCAGAAACCCCTCGCAAAGATGCGCGAAGATAGAGAGATGGAGAAGGGAGTTGGGTACCAAGTTTACGAGCTCGATCTCACACTGTGCAAAGACCGCAGCCAAGAAGTCGCTCTCCGGGGTCCACAGCTCGAAGAGCATGTACTACTCCGTGCTCACAATCTCGTCGTCCCGGGGCTGTGGCACGTTCTCCCCGGCTGGAAGTTGCCAGGTGAATGGGTCTAGCAGCCCCAGGGTCTCCATGTACTTCATCCGGTCTGCGGTGAGCGTGCTCTTCCCAAACTTTGCCATGGAGCCGGAGGGGAGGATGGGATCGAAGGCGAAAGGCAGACACGACGGCACAAGAAGCGGAAAGGAAAGGGGCGGAGAATGCAAGCACTGAGGAAGAAAGTTTTTCGAAAGGTAGCGTCTCCCGGTTTTAAAGGCGCCTCATTGCAGACATTCTCATGTAAAAAGACGTGCCTGACCAACGGGCAACAACCGAAGCATCGCGACCCTTCGAAATCCTTGTGAAGACATGTCTTTTCGATATCCGCTAACCGTTCCCCCAACTTCTCCGCTCGCGAGGCCCGAGCGCTTCTGGGCCCCCTTCATCCCCTCGTGGCGGAGAAGCCCGAGTGTTCCAGGCGTCATCAACTCAATTTGAAGACAAAGCATTAAAGCTCGAGTGTTTCCGAGCACGACCATATCGAAAGCACCCGCGGGGGGGCCTCCCCTGGGCTCGGAAAGGAGCTCGAGAGTTCCCGAGCTCGATCAAGGGGACGATCCCTCCTCGAAGACTTCAGACTCAAGAACGCCTAGTGCCTCAGACCGTTTCTTGAGCCTCAGGGGCTGGTTGTCGGGGATCGGTCACCCTGACACATGTCCAAGCCCCCCGGGGGGCTTTAGGCCTTTCTCCCCCAAGCTCGGAGGATGGTTCCCGAGCTTGGGCGAGAGTTTCCCCGAGCTCGTGCTGACTCCTGCGACCTCTTCGACCTCGGTGCCCTCGGCCCCGCCTCCAGCGTAGTAATCTCCTTTTTATATGACTTTTCTCCCCTGCGTGGGAACTAGGGTCACCTGCTCCTGTCAGTTCCCCTACGTGGGAACTAGGGTCAACCGCTCCTGTCAGTTCCCCTGCGTGGGAACTAGGGTCACCTGCTCCAGTCAACTCACAGACAACCACCCGACGTCAGCCTCGAGATCAGCGCCAAGGGTCTATAAAAGCGCTGACCACCCCGGTCAAAGAGAACGACACAGCAGAAACCAAAGGAGGATGCGCAGACACGTCTGCAAACACACTTGTACACCACACCATCCATCGAGCTCCCCTCGGTCGTCACTTCCGAGCGACCCTGAGGTCGAGCTCCCCCTTTGTTCTCCCCTGAGGAGCTTTTAGTCACCTTTCGCCTACGGGCAAGACTGGAGTAGAGCTATTACTCGACCTACGGGGCTCGAACTAGTATAAATACTGTGTCTCCTGCACGATTGTTGTTCTCCCCCGAGCTGTGCACCTATCGACGCTCTCTCCTTCCCGAACGAGCACGACTTTGGGCCTCTCCCCTTGCACGATCCTTCCCCCCTTCTTTGCGGTCGATGATCCCTATCGTCGACACTTAACATTAATAACTATAATTATCAGATTGTATAGGAAAAATATAGCCTACCCAGCTCCACATATTCTACGCTCGTACGTTTGTTCGGTCCCTTGGCAATCGCTTTATCCAAGCTTGGGAGAACTTTTGACACCGCCAACGGCCGACAACTCCTGCAGCATGGTAAGAACTTGTAAGAGCTTTGCTTAAGGCTTGAGACTTGAGCGACTTTTCTCCACTTCCTAGTAGTTGATAGGGAATTACATAAACCTTTGTGTTTCCCTTTTTGCTACTAATCATGTCAGGTGACAAGAGTTCACTGCATCATTCTCCATGCACGAAGAGCAATGTACGACTCACTAATAAGCGAATGTCGCTGCAAGAAGACCGTCTTCGGTCCATCGAGACTACTCAGGGAGTTGCTAACACTACCCTTGCTACTATTTTGTCTAGACTTGATATGCTTGCAGCTGTTGCCCCTAGAACTTCCAATCCTCCGCCTCGTCTCCTAAGCAACAACAATGGTGTACTACGTGCACAACGGGTTCCCATTGCTTGCTGCCCCGGCTTCCCAGCATGGACCCGCTGCCTCGGTCAACCCACCACACATCGCCACGGGTTCATCAACTGATGATGAACAAGGTAAAATCAATTTTGAATTTCCTCCTTTTGGTGGAAAGTTCGATCCTAATGCCTATATTAATTGGGAGATTTGCGGTAGACAAAGAATTTGCAAACGATGACTTATCTAAAAACCAAAAGTTTAGCGCCGTAGTTCAAGTATTAGAGTCAGGTGCAATATATTGGTGGAAGCATATATGTAGACATGATAAAAAACCTAAAATTTCGAATGCCATGAAAATACTTATGAGAAATGATTATATTCCCGAATATGATGCTGAATATTTGCTTACTAAACTTCAAAGCTTAAAACAAGGTTATAAAACTGTTATAGAATACTTTCATGATTTACAAAATTGTTTGTTGCATTGTGGTTTACAAGAATGTGAAGAAGCTACTGAGCTTAGGTTCATACGTGGACTTAATCATGAAATTCAGGATGTTCTTATTGATGAAACATATAGTTGTCTTTCAGAATTGATTAAATTTGCTTGTAGAGCTGAAAACATGCTTCCTGAATCTTTAAAAGGGCATTTAGCTTCATTTGAGGTGCCCATTGTTGCACCTTCTATTGTATCTAACATTTTGCAGAAAAGTGAGCACCATCGGGAGAAGGATGAAGAAGAAAATGTGCCGAAAGAGGAGATCTTTGCTGCTTCATACGTATGTGAAGTGCTAGAAATTGAAGTTGCACCTACAACCACTGAGAGTGATTTAGAAGGTAATGTCAAAGGTATGGACTGTATACATGGTGAAAATCATTTTGAAAAGACAAACTGTCCATGAATCATGCTATCGTAGAACAACTATTAATGGAACCCATTGCTGATTTGGTTGCTATTCCTAGTGATAAAGAAGAGTTGTGTCATAATGCTTTACTTATATCCACGCCACAATTAGTGAATGAACATGAAACATTTATATTTGAACTAAACACTTGCGCTGAACATAAACATGTTATTCACATTGCTAGTGAAGAAGATGAGCTTAAATTGATGTCTTCTTTGATGTTCTGTGTGATCTAGATTGAATTTGATGTTCTGTGTGATCTAGATAGTTTCAAGGAGAAGATTTTTGTACATTCTGATTTGCCATGGTTATCGCAAAATACTTTACATGTTGTTGGCAAATATAATGATAAAGGAGAATACAAAGTGCATAGAGTATACATTTGTTCAGATTTGAAACTCCACATCCTATGCAACAATGTGATCAATTTGATAATTCTAATATCATATTAAGTACCACTACTTTCATTTATCGTCTATATGATAGTTTTCAAGAAAGGGAGTGTTTGGGTGATTGTGATTCACGAGCCATTGATTTGATCACAAAAGATATGCATGTTGCTTTGATCTTTGTCGTGACTAACATTTTGCAGGAGAATGTGATGGAGTCGAGGACGGCTCTAATTAAAGAAAGGGAGAATGATGAGACCATGCTCGTCCTGGAAATGACCAACAAGATATCAGTTTGGCGACACTTCACGGCATGCTCAAGAGTGCTAGCTTTCAACATGCCTTTATATACTGAAAAGAAATATTGAGCTTTGTGGATGATTTTTACATGAGAATATTTTTTGTTGAGGACAAGCTAAAAGATGAGCATGAGTCGAGAACGACTCAAAATCAAGAAAGGGAGGATGATGAGGACATCACTACTACAGATATGACCACATTTGGTTGTGCCAACTCCAACACGTCATCCACGGGCCAAGAAGAGAGAGAGATCAAATCCATCACATTCTGGAATCCAATTCGGCCTCCTGAGACAGCACCGACTTCAAATATGAATAACTTTTGTATACGGACTCCGATTTGGCTAATCTTGGACTTGATTGAAAGCTTACAATGAGATCTTTCCAATAGATCTAATCATAGCTCCAGATTCATTGTGTATCAGTCGAAATCATCAAAACAATACACTACAATACTGTTTTGGGCTGTTTCGGGCCTTGTAAGCGTGTGGCAGCCCATGCCCAAGTTTTGTGCGCCCCCTTGGCTGCACACAACCCTAGGACGTCCCTCTCACGTCCATCCCTCCTATAAACTCAGTAGCCGCCGCTTTAGACACTTGGGTTTTGTTTGATTACTTTAGCCAAGTGTAAACTTTGTGTCTTCGAGTTTTACTATTGTTCTTGCTTGTTCTTTAGTTGTTTGCAGGAGTTGAACTTAGTGTTCAGGTAGATCGTGCCCACATCAAGATCAATAACACTCCGGAGTTGGTTTAGCGTTTGCTAAGGTGCATCGTCGTCGTACGTTGTAGTCGGATCGTCAAAGTCGGTTCCACCAAATCGATAGTTCTCACTCTCATTCAAAGATCGGGACACAACCTCACAACATGGAGTCTGCAGTGCAAGTGGGACACGTTGTGAGGAATTTTTAACTTCGACTCAGACGGATTCGAAATGCATAGTGGTATGAGTTAGGGCGCGTATGAAGTTCATTCGGGGTGTTTGTCACTCACTTTCACTCAAAGACTTTTTTTCGCATGAATGAAGTCTGCAATGTAACTTGGGACACATTGTGACGAACTTTTAACACCGACTCAAACGGATTCGAAACGCATACCGATAAGAGTTAGCATGCATATGAAGTCCATTCAGGGTGTTTGCCACCCAGTTTCACTCTGTAACTTTTTTTCGCACGAGTGGAGTCTCAAGTGCATTTTGGGACACGTTGTGAGGAATTTTTAACACCGACTCAGACGGATTCGAAACGCATACCGATAAGAGTTAGAGTGTTTTTGAAGTCCATTTGGGGTGTTTGTTACTCAGTTTCACTCTGTAACTTTTTTCTCACGAATGGAGTTTGCTGTGCAAGTTAGGACACGTTGTGAGAAATTTTTAACACCGACTCAAACGGATTCGAAACGCATACCCATATGAGTTAGGGCGCATATGAAGTTCATTCAGGGTGTTTGTCACTCTGTTTCGCTCAGTGACTTTTTTCGCATGAATGGAGTCTGCAGTGCAAGTTGGGACACGTTGTGACGAATTCTTAAAACCGACTTAGACGGATTTAAAACGCATAGTGATAAGAGTTACGGCGCATATGAAGTCCATTCGGGGTGTTGGTCACTCTGTGACTTTTTTTGCATGAATGGAGTCTACAGTGCAAGTTGGGACACGTTGTGTGGAATTTTTAACACCGACTCAGACGAATTCGAAACACATACTGATATAATTTGGGTGCATCTGAAGTCCATTCGGGGTGTTTGTCACTCAGTTTCACTCTGGGTCTTTTTTCGCACGAATGGAGTCTGCAGTGCAAGTGGGACACATTGTGAGGAATTTTTAACAATGTGATGAGGACATCTCCACAATGGATACAACCAGCTCTAACTCCACTCACCAGGATGATTCACCACTTCAAGGACCACTCACTCGAGCCCGTGCACGTCAACTAAATTATCAGGTGAAGGCGTTCCTAAGCATTCCAATTAATGATACAATGAATGGGATGCTATTAAATTTTTGTGATGATGTGATTATTCTTAGTAACCATGGAGAAGACCCACAACGCACAAAGGAGTTCGCGTCCAGAGGGAAGAGCACATTGAAATCAGATTCGGACTTCCAGAGATAGTCAGATTCAAATGGCCATAACTTTTGATCCAGAAGGCTTCTGGAGGTCTACGAGTACAAGAACGGAAGCTCTGGTCGTCCTCTTTCCATCCGATCCGAGATCACCTCCAAATTCCTTCCGAGTCAACGGGAATACTCAAAACAATCCAGAACACTTTTCCAGTCTGAGTCTAATTGGGCTCTAGTCTTTATTTCGAGTTGTAATCAGTAGGCCCATGTTAAGGCCCAGTGCTGCACGCCCTTGGTCTATAATTAGCCATCGCCACCATAGTTAGGGTTTTGGGTTTTGTTTGATTCAGTTAGCCATTACTCTGCTTGTACTCGCGCGTCTTAAGCTAGGCCGCCCGTCTACTGTTCATCGAACCCCAACCCGAGTGTTTTGTTTCAAAACCATCTGAATTCATATTCGCAATTGAGTTGCTTGTAATCCCTTGTTCTTGCTGGTTCTTCGATTGCTCGCAGGAACAAAGACATTCGTGGTCTGGTTGGTCGCGCTTCCCACGGGATCAATAACCTTCAGGAGGGTGGTGTACCGGTCGCTAAGGCGCAACGTCGGGTTCGTTGTAGTCGGGCCGCCAACTTCGCCCTCCACCAGATCGACGCTACCTCCTCTCATCGAAAGATCGGGACGCCTAGTTCTATCAAGTGGTATCAGAGCTTTCGGTTGCTCGGTGTGAGATTTCCATTTCTTAGATTTGTTTTGCCTGCAGTCCAAAAAAAATAGCCCAACAAAAATAAAATCCTTTCGATCCTAGCCAATTTCGGCCTTTTGCTTTTGCTGTTTTAACCATTCTTGTTGAATTTGCATTACGTCGTCGAGTCGTTGCTGGTCTTAGTGTTTGTGTCGTTTAGAGTTTCTTGTTCTTATCACCTTAGTGTCACGTGTTTTGTTCAATCCTATTTTCGTTGTGCCTTACCATCATCCCTACCATAATAGCAGATCAGAATCCATCACCTGCCACATCCCCTACCTTTCCACCATCATCCCTACCATAACAGCAGATCAGAATCCATCACCTGCCACATCCCCTACCTTTCCACCATCATCCCTACCATAACAGCATATCAGAATCCATCACCTGCCACATCCCCTACTTTCCACCATCATCCCTACCATAACAGCAGATCAGAATCATCGCCAGATTTCCCACCTTTCCATTCATCATCCAATGAAATAGCTTTTCCAAATTTTGTTTTCCCCTGTTCGGAAATCAATAAAAAATATATATATATATATCCACGGCATACCTCTCTGCTCTCTCTGTGATCCCCTCCCTGCAAGAGGGATGTTAAAAAAATCAGAAGTCAAAGTTTAGAGAGAGAGAGAGTGCTTGTGACAATTGGTGTTCTGGGGTCCTAGAAGTTCATATTTCCAAGTTTGGGACTCTAGCAAAAAAAAAAGGAAAAAAAGGAAAAAAAGGGAAAAAAAGAAAAGAAAAGGAAAGGGAGATATCTTAGGTTGTTTCTCTTCGTTTTACTTGCTGTTCCGTGACGACATCTGTGAATAGGCTTGCGTCTCTAATACGGCCTTGCATAGGACCAGCACATACCGTCGTCGAATGTTTATTCAGCTTGTTTTGACTAACGTGGCTCTAGCATTTCCTTGAGTTGTTTCTCGGCAACCTATAGCTCCACAGAAAAACTACAACTTACCAGGCTCTAGCGTTTGGCATCGGTACACTACCTCTCCAGGAGATTTTGACTCGCGGTCGCCGACACCTCCTGCTAAGGCTTGGTAAGAACTGGTAAGAGCTTGGTGATACAAGTTGAGAGACAGTGCCCTTCCCTGTGAATTGTTTGTTCTTTTGCTTTCTAACCATGTCAGGAACAGCGAGTAATGATGGTCAGCATTCCCCTCGCACTAGGGGAATCATTCAACATTTTGAGCGCCAAGTCAAGCTGCATACAGAGGAGGGCCTTGATGGTGATGTGCAGGTGGTAAATGAGTGGCTGGGACAGCTGCAGAAGGCTCAGATTGACACCAACACCTCACTTGCTGCTATTAACACTTCACTTGCTGAGGTGATAAAGCGGCTTGATGAGTTCGGGCGAGCTCCTACCGGAGACGGCGCTGCTCCTCGTCGGCATCACAACAAAAATGGTGCTTTGGGCAGCGAGGTGGAGGAAAATGTTGATGAATACTCTACTGACACAGAGGTGGAGGACGAGGGATGCCATCGGCGGCGCTGCACCGCAATCGCCCGGCATGCCTCCCTTGCGCATGCCACGTGAGGTCTGTACCGATGATGACACACTTGGCGAATTAAATTCTCTTTTCCACCTTTTGATGGAAAATATGATCTTGATGCATACCTCACATGGGAATTAGCTGTAGAACAAAAGTTTGCATGTCATGAGTATCCACGAAAACAAAGAGTTAGGGCTGCCACTAGTGAGTTCACTGATTTTGCCTCTGTTTGGTGGAGTGAGTTTGACGTAAGAATCCCAATCTTTGCAAAACTGGGCTGATTTGAAAAGAATCATGCGAGCTAGATTTGTTCCCTCTTATTACCAACGTGATTTGATAAATAAGCTGCAGCTGCTTAGGCAAGATAGTAATAGTGTAGAGGAATACTATCAGGAATTACAAATGGGTATGTTGCACTATGGTATAGAGGAGTCTGAGGAGGCTGCTATGGCTAGATTTATGGGTGGGCTGAACAGTGAGATTTATGACATTCTTAATTACAAGGAATATAATTCGATCACTTTCGCTTGTTTCATCTAAGCTTGCCATCTTTGAATGAGAAGTGCAGGGACGCGCAAATGGTTTAGCACGAGAACTAATATTTCTGCAGGTCGTGCTAACACTTGGTCAACACGAGCCCCACCTACAGCCACAAGGCAACCGGCTGCACCGTCCTCCAACAACAACAAGAATCGACCTTCCTCTTCCGCGCCAATTTCCAAGCCTTCGGAGGTAACAAAAACTTCTACACGAGCCGCCAAGAGCTCTCGCTTGCTTGTTTCAAGCGGGAGGATGAGGGATGTGCAATGCCATCAATGCAAGGTGTATGGTCACATGAGGAGTCAATGTCCGAGCAAGTGTGCTGATTGTGCGAGACAATGGTGAGTTTTCTTCTGCTAGTGATTTGGATGAAGAAACATATGCTATGCTTGCAGCTGACAATGCAGGGAGCGAAGATGATCATTACCAGGAAGAGCACATTGATGCCAACCATGCTGACCATTATGAGAGCCTCATTGTACAGCGTGCGTTGAGTGTCCAGATTGGAAAGTCCGACCAAAATCAGCGGCACAACCTGTTCCAAACCAAATGTGTCGTCAAGGAGCGATCATGTCGTGTGATCATTGATGGAGGAAGTTGCAACAACCTCGCAAGCTTGGACATGGTGGAGAAGCTTTCGTTGGAGACAAGACTGCACCCCCAGCCTTACTATGTTCAATGGTTCAATAGTATTGGTAAGGTTAAGGTTACACGCTTGGTGAGAGTACAATTTGCTATTGGTTCCTATCATGATATTGCTAAATGTGATGTCGTACCCATGCAAGCATGTTCTATATTGTTAGGTAGACCTTGGCAATATGATAATAGTTCTGTGCATGATGGTAGAACCAACCAGTATTCCTTTGTGCGTAAGGGAAAGAAGATTGTATTGCATCCTATGACTCCTGATTCCATTCTTAAGGAGGACATTGCTAGAGCTAGTAAGCAAAAGATTGATGAAAGTGCAAAAAAAGAAAAATTCTAGTTATGTTTGTGATAATAAAAATGAGATTAAGTTGAAAGGTGCATGTTTTCTCGCTACCAAATCTGATGTGAAGGAACTGGTTGTTGATGAATCTGTTTGCTATGCCTTAGTTTGCAAAGATGCTTTGTTCTCATTTGAGGAGATACCTGCTGCTTTGCCTTCTGCTGTGACTAACCTTTTGCAGGAATATGTTGATGTTTTCCCCAAGGACGTTCCTCGAGGCTTGCCACCAATTCGAGGGATTGAACATCAGATTGACCTCATTCCTGGAGCATCTTTGCCCAATCGAGCGCCATATAGGACTAATCCGGAAGAAACTAAGGAGATACAACGCCAAGTGCAAGAACTGCTTGACAAAGGGTACGTGCATGAATCTCTTAGTCCTTGTGCTGTTCCGCTCATTTTAGTTCCTAAGAAGGATGGATCATGGCGCATGTGTGTGGATTGTAGAGCAATCAATAACATTACCATTAGATATCGTCATCCTATTCCTAGGTTAGATGATATGCTTGATGAATTAAGTGGCTCTACTGTGTTCTCTAAGGTTGATTTGCGTAGTGGTTACCACCAAATCCGCATAAAATTAGGTGATGAATGGAAAACAGCTTTTAAAACTAAGTTCGGTCTATATGAGTGGCTAGTGATGCTTTTTGGTTTGACTAACGCACCTAGCACTTTCATGAGACTAATGAATGAAGTTTTGCGTGCTTTCATTGGTAGATTTGTGGTGGTATATTTTGATGATATCTTGATCTATAGCAAATCATTAGATGAACATCTTGCTCATTTGCGTGCTGTTTTTGATGCCTTACGAGATGCACGTTTATTTGGTAACCTTGAGAAGTGCACATTTTGCACCGATCGAGTTGCTTTTCTTGGCTATGTTGTTACTCCACAGGGAATTGAAGTTGATCAAGCCAAGGTTGAGGCAATTCAGAGTTGGCCGACTCTAAAGCGGTCACACAGTGCGGAGTTTCCTTAGACTTGCGAGGATTCTATCGTCGCCGTGAAAGATTTGATCACGATTCTTTGCCCATTGAATGAGTTGTCCAAGAAAGGCGTGGCTTTCCAATGGGGCAAGTCACATGAAGATGCCTTTGACTTGTTGAAAGAGAAGCTGACCCATGCACCACTGCTCCAACTCCCAGACTTTGGTAAGACTTTTGAACTTGAGTGTGATGCTAGTGGCATTGGGATTGGGCGTGCTGATCCAAGATGGTAAGCCAGTTGCTTATTTCAGTGAGAAATTATCTGGGCCTCGTTTGAACTACTCAACTTATGATAAGGAATTGTATGCACTGGTTCGAACATTAGAGACTTGGCAACATTATTTGTGGCCCAAAGAGTTTGTTATACACTCTGATCATGAATCCTTGAAGCACATTCGTAGCCAAAATAAGTTGAACCGTAGGCATGCAACATGGGTAGAATTCATTGAGACTTTCCCTTATGTTATCAAACACAAGAAGGGGAAGGATAATGTTATTGCTGATGCTTTATCACGACGATATACCATCATGCTTTCACAACTAGACTCTAAAATCTTTGGCTTGGAAACGATTAAAGAGCAATATGCGCTTAATGCTGATTTTAAAGATGTTTTGCTAAATTGTAAGGAAGGAAGAGTTTGGAATAAGTTCATTATTAATGATGGTTTTGTGTTTCGTTCTAACAAGCTATGCATTCCAGCTGGATCTGTCCGTTTGTTGTTGCTTCAGGAAGCACATGGAGGAGGACTGATGGGTCACTTTCGTGTGAAGAAGACAGAGGATGTGTTGGCCAACCATTTTTATTGGCCAAAGATGAGGCTCGATGTGGAGCGCTATGTCTCTCGCTGTTCTACTTGCAATAAAGCTAAGTCACGACTGAACCCACATGGTTTATGGGCCTGTTTGGGGGAGCTGTGCTTCAGCTTTGCTTCAGCTTTGGGCTAAAAGCTCCCCCAAACAGCCTGGCTGCAAAGCACCTGCAAAGCTAAGCCACAGCAGAAGCACCCCCAAAAGCTGCAGCTGCTGAGGAGGAGCTTTTCAGCTGTGGCTTCGCTTGAACTCCTCCTAACTCGCTCGCTCTGCCTTCCCAACCTTTGCCACCCCGCCTCACCGCCTCCACGTCACCTCCCCACTCGGATGCTGATGTACTTCACTATGTTGCTACCTTCCATTTTGGTTAGCCCTCAAAAGCTACAGTGCAAGTGAGCGGTTGCCAAACAAAGATAACAAGAAAAGCCACACACTTGACTCTGGTGCTTACATTAACAAACCAAAAGCACTTTTCATTGACCATAGCCCCAAACAGGCCCTATATATGCCTCTTCCTGTTCCTAGTGTTCCATGAGAGGATATTTCAATGGACTTTGTTTTAGGCCTACCTAGGACAAAGAGGGGAAGGGATAGCATATTTGTTGTCGTGGATCGGTTTTCTAAGATGGCATATTTTATACCTTGTCATAAGAGCGATGATGCTACAAACATTGCTGACTTGTTTTTCAGGGAGATAGTTCGCCTACATGGAGTGCTTTCCACAATTGTGTCAGATCAGGATGCAAAATTTTTGAGTCATTTTTGGCGGACGCTTTGGAAGAAACTGGGTACCAAGCTTTTGTTTTCTACTACATGTCACCCTCAAACTGATGGCCGGACTGAAGTCGTCAACAGAACGTTGTCTACAATGTTGAGAGCCATTTTGAAGAACAATTTGAAGATGTGGGAAGAGTGCCTACCTCATGTGGAGTTTGCCTACAACCGCTCATTGCATTCTACTACCAAGATGACTCCTTTTCAGGTGGTATATGGTTTCAATCCTCGTGCACCCATTGATATTTTGCCATTACCATGTTCTGAAAAAGTAAACTTAGATGCTGCTAAACGTGCTAATTTTGTGCTGAAATTACATGAGACTACTAAAGATAACATTAAGCGCATGAATGCTAGATATAGAGTTCTTTGGTAGTCGGGTAGGAAGGAATTAACTTTTGAACACGGAGATCTTGTTTGGTTGCACTTGAGAAAGGATAGGTTTCTGATTTGCGAAAGTCTAAATTGATGCCTAGAGCTGATGGTCCTTTTAAAGTGATTGCTAAGATAAATGATAATGCATACAAGCAGTTTGCTGCGGACTCGGTGTAAGCAATTCATTCAATGTTCTTGATTTGAAGCCGTACATGGGTGATGAAGATGAGCTTGAGTCGAGGACGACTCCATTTCAAGAGAGGAGGATGATGAGGACATCTCCACAATGGATACAACCAGCTCTAACTCCACTCACGGGATGATTCACCACTTCAAGGACCACTCACTCGAGCCGTGCGTCAACTAAATTATCGGTGAAGGCGTTCCTAAGTATTCCAATTAATGATACAATGAATGGGATGCTATTAAATTTTTGTGATGATGTGATTATTCTTAGTAACCATGGAAGACCCACAACGCACAAAGGAGTTCGCGTCGGAGGGAAGAGCACATTGAAATCAGATTCGGACTTCCAGAGATAGTCAGATTCAAATAGCCATAACTTTTGATCCGAAGGCTTACGGAGGTCTCTGAGTACAAGAACGGAAGCTCTGGTCATCCTCTTTCCATCCGATCCGAGATCACCTCCAAATTCCTTCGAGTCAGCGGGAATACTCAAAACAATCCAGAACACTTTTCGATCCGAGTCTAATTGGGCTCTAGTCTTTATTTCGAGTTGTAATCGTAGGCCCATGTTAAGGCCCGTCTTGCACGCCCTAGGTCTATAATTAGCCAGCCGCCACCATAGTTAGGGTTTTGGGTTTTGTTTGATTCATTAGCCATTGCTCTTGTTGTACTCGCGCGTCTTGACTAGGCCGCCCGTCTACTTGTTCATCAGAACCCCAACTTCGAGTGTTTTTATTTCAAAACCATCTGAATTCATATTCGCAATTGAGTTGCTTGTAATCCCTTGTTCTTGCTTGTTCTTCGATTGCTCGCAGGAACAAAGACCTTCGTGGTCAGGTTGGTCGCGCTTCCTGCGGGATCAATAACCTTCAGGAGGGTGGTGTACCGGTCGCTAAGTTGCAACGTCGGGTTCGTTTTAGTCGGGCCGCCAACTTCGCCCTCCACCTGATCGACGCTACCTCCTCTCATCGAAAGATCGGTACGCCTAGTTCTATCACACCGACTTAGACGGATTCGAAACACATAGCGGTATGTGTTAGGGCGCATATGGAGTTCATTCGGGTTGTTTGTCACTCAGTTTCACTTAGTGACTTTTTTCGCACGAATGGAGTCTGCAGTGCAACTTGGGACACGTTGTGAAGAATTTTTAAAACCGACTCAGGCGGATTCGAAACGCATACCGATAAGAGTTTCGGCGCATATGAAGTCCATTCGGGGTGTTGGTCACTCAATTTCACCCTGTGACTTTTTTTCGCACGAATATATTCTACAGTGCAAGTTGGGACACGTTGTGTGGATTTTTAACACCAACTCAGACTGATTCGAAACACATACCGATAAGAGTTAGCATGCGTATGAAGTCCATTCGGGGTGTTTGCCACCCAGTTTCACTCATTAACTTTTTTTCGCACGAGCGAGTCACAAGTGCATCTTGGGACACGTTGTGAGGAATTTTTAACACCGACTCAGACGGATTCGAAATGCATACCGACAAGAGTTAGAGTGCATATGAACTGCATTTGGAGTGTTTGTTACTCAGTTTCACTCTGTAACTTTTTTCATAGACGAATGGAGTTTGCTGCGCAAGTTTGGACACGTTGTGAGAAATTTTTAACACCGACTCAGACGGATTCGAAACGCATACCCATATGAGTTAGGGCGCATATGAAGTTCATTCAGGGTGTTTGTCCCTCTGTTTCACTCAGTGACTTTCTTCGCACGAATGGAGTCTGCAATGTAAGTTGGGACACGTTGTGAGGAATTCTTAAAACCGACTCAGACGGATTCGAAACGCATACCGATAAGAGTTAGGGCGCATATGAAGTCCATTCGCGGGCGCATATGAAGTCCATTCGCGGTGTTGGTCACTTAGTTTCACTTTGTGACATTTTTCGCACGAATGGAGTCTACAGTGCAAATTTGGACACGTTGTGTGGAATTTTTAACACCGACTCAGACGGATTCGAAACACATACTGATATGAGTTAGGGCGCATCTGAAGTCCATTCGGGGTGTTTGTCACTCAGTTTCACTCTAGGACTTTTTTCGCACGAATGGAGTCTGTTGTGCAAGTGGGACACGTTGTTAGGAATTTTTAACACCGACTCAGACGGATTCGAAACGCATAGCGGTATGAGTTAGCTCGCATTTGAAGTTCATTCGGGTTGTTTGTCACTTAGTTTCTCTCAGTGACTTTTTTTCGCACGAATGGAGTCTGCAGTGCAACTTAGGACACGTTGTGAGGAATTTTAAAACCGACTCAGGCGGATTCGAAACGCATACCGATAAGAGTTTGAGCGCATAAGAAGTCCATTCGGGGTGTTGGTCAATCAGTTTCACCCTATGACTTTTTTTCGCACGAATAGATTCTACAGTGCAAGTTGGGACGAATTTTTAACACCGACTCAAACGGATTCGAAACACAATCTGATATTAGTTAGGGCGCATATGAACTCTATTCGGGGTGTTTGTCACTCAGTTTCACTATTAGACTTTTTTCGCACAAATGTGGAATTTTTAACACCGACTCAAACGGATTCGAAACACATACTGTTATTAGTTAGGGCGCATATGAACTCTATTCGGGGTTTGTCACTCAGTTTCTCTATTAGACTTTTTTCAGACGGATTCGAAACGCATAGCGGTATGAGTTAGGTCGCATTTGAAGTTCATTCGGGTTGTTTGTCACTCAGTTTCTCTCATTGACTTTTTTCGCACGAATGGAGTCTGTAGTGCAACTTAGGACACATTGTGAAGAATTTTAAAACCGACTCAGGCGGATTCGAAACGCATACCGATAAGAGTTTGGACGCATAAGAAGTCCATTCGGGGTGTTGGTCAATCAATTTCACCATGTGACTTTTTTTCACACGAATAGATTCTACAGTGCAAGTTGGGACACGTTGTGTGGAATTTTTAACACCGACTCAAACGGATTCGAAACATATACTGATATTAGTTAGGGCGCATATGAACTCAGTGCAAGTAGGACACGTTGTGAGGAATTTTTAACACCGACTCAGACGGATTCAAAACGCACAGCGGTATGAGTTAGGGCACAAATGAAGTTCATTCGGGGTGTTTGTCACTCAGTTTGACTCAGTGACTTTTTTCGCACGAATGGAGTCTGAAGTTTAACTTGGGACACGTTGTGAGGAGTTTTTAAAACTGACTCAGGCAGATTCGAAACACATACCGATAAGAGTTTGGGCGCATATGAAGTCCATTCGGGATGTTTGTCAATCAGTTTCACTTTGTAACTTTTTTTCGCACGAGTGAAGTCTAAAGTGCATCTTGGGACACGTTGAGAGGAATTTTTAACACCAACTCAGGCGGATTCGAAACGCATACCGATAAGAGTTAGAGTGCATGTGAAGTCCATTTGTGGTGTTTGTCACTCAGTTTCAGTCTATAACTTTTTTCACACGAATTGAGTTTGATGTGCAAGTTAGGACACGTTGTGAGAAATTTTTAACACCGACTAAAACGGATTCGAAACGCATACCCATATGAGTTAGGGCGCATATGAAGTTCTGTCGGGGATCGGTCATCCTGACACGTGTCGAGGCCCCGCCTTGGGGCTTTAGAACATTTTCCCCGAGCTCGGGCGGAGGTCTCACCGAGCTCGGAGGATGGTTCCCAAGCATGTGATGACCCCCGCGACCTCTCCGACCTCGGCAACCTCAACCCGGTCTCCAGCATAGTATTCTCTTTTCTTGCGTGACCTCTCTCCCCTGCGTGGGAACTGGGGCCACCAACTCCTATCAGATCCCCAGCGTGGGAACTGGGGCGAGCTGCTCCTGTCAGGTCCCCTGTGTGGGAAATAGGGTCAACTGCTCCTGTCTACTCCCGTTAAGTCCCCTGTGTGGGAACTTGGGTCAACTGCTCCCATCAAATCACTGCCACCGCCCGACGTCAGCATCCGAGATCAACACCCAGGGGTCTATAAAGCACAGGACTACCCCGAAGACAAAGGACCAAGCGACACAACAAAATGCACAACACAGAGACAACAGAACACACAGTAAGAAACCAAAGGAGATGCGCTAATACACCTGCAGGCACACTCCTACACTACACCACCTTGTCGAGCTCCCCCTTGGCCACCTCCTTCCGAGCGGTCTTGAGGTCGAGCTCCCTGTTTGTCCTCTCCCGAGGAGCTTTTAGTCACCTTTCGCCTGCGGGCAAGACTGGAGTAGAGCTATTACCCGACCCAGGGGGCTCGAACCAGTATAAACGTTGTGTTCCCTATTCGCTTGTTCTCCCCCTTGAGCTGTGCACCTACCGACGCTCCCTTCTTCCTGAACGAGCACGACTTGGGGCCTCCCCCTATTTACACGATCCTTCCCGCTTCTTTGTGGTTGACGGTCCCGATCGTCGATAGCTGGCGCCCACCGTGGGGCTCGAAGTTTCGTTCATCCGAAGTTCAACGCCTCAGCGTCGTCAGCACCTTCAGCTTCACCGACAACATGTCGCGATCAGCGAGCTTGGCTCGGATGCGGTTCCTGAGTGCCAAGGCTCTGATGGGGACAGCGATCCCGATCTTTCGGTCAGATGATGATACATCGATTTGGAGGTGTTGATGGCATCGAATTTAGGGCTTCCTACCAAACAGGTTGGGAGCTCCACAATCACAATGCCAAATCCACACAGATACAAGATCCAATGATGAGTAGTTCCTGCAAGAAAACGAGAACCCGCAAGAACAAAGTATGAAGCAACACAACAAAACCTAAAAAACGAAGAACAGGGGTGACAACTCAATATAAAGGGGTACCCACACAAGGAGGGGCGCCCAAGAGGGGTGCGGCAACCAGGAGAGGGGCGCTGGCCAAAGGAGGGGTGGAACCCTAAGAGTACATGGGCCTTGGGCCCAAAAGAAAGGTGGCGCAGCACATGGAATTTCTGTCCCGTGAGATTGTTCTGTGATTTTCCTTCGCTCCAGGAGGGGTTTGGCCTCGGGATCAGATCCATTGGAAATGTTATCTCGATACCTTTCAAACGAGTTGTCGAACGTCGAAAACGGATTTCGGATGTGGCCGTGACGTCCGTTTGAAGTACTGCTGCTCCTGGATGGCCGAACCGGACTCGGCGACGAATTGGGCTTTATCTTGGGCCTTCCTTGGCGCGTGGGTTGTCCCGAGTGGATGTTATTGACGTGCTGGTCCAGCAAAGGTGGATGGAAAGGACTTGCTTCCGGATTAAGCCCTCCGGCGTCGTGAAGCGAAGCGCGAAACAGCGACGGTCGGGGACGAAGTAGCAGATGTAGAGGAAGAAGGGGCAGCGGTTGTATCCTTGGTTGGGATGTCCTCATCATCCTCCCCTTCTTGAATTGGAGTCGTCCTTGACTCCATCTCATTATCCTACAAAGTATTAGTAATAACAGAAGACAAAGTAACAGAGAATGGCAATGGTTCTATACTATCCATGTTATCTTGTGAGAGAACTTTTGCAGCCAACAATACTTTACCCTTCAACTTAAGATCAGATTTTTGAGCAACTGGTGTAGTTGAATGGGTTGATTTACTAGCTACACTTTTAATTCCACTCTCTTCTTTTTCTCTTTGAGCTCATTTAACATCAATGTTTCTTAGTTCTGTAGGGCTTATGGGTTTCAAAATAATTTTCTTTCCCTTATACAAGAAAATATACTCATTGGTCCTACCATGATTTATAGCATTCACATCATAGATCCACGGTCTACCTAATAAAAGAGAGCAAGCATCCATGGGTACAACATCGCAAACAACATTATCATGATAAGAACCAATCGAGATAGGTACTCGAACGGTTTTTGTTACCTGAACCTTACTAGTGGAATTGAGCCATTCAATTTCATACTGTTGAGGAAGTGGATTTGTGGTCAAGCCAAGCTTCTCGACCATGTCTACACTAGCAAGATTGTTGCAGCTATCTCCATCAACAACGACATGCACACGCTCATTCACCACACACCTTGTCTGAAAGATAGTATGGCGTTGATTTTGTTCATCGTGTGCAGGCTGTGCGCTAAGTACACTTGCAACAACAAGAGCCGGATATTTCTCGGATGCTGTAGAAGTGATAATCTCTTCTGCTGGCTCTGCAGTATTAGTGGCAACAAGAGCATATTCAATTTCATCAATGTCACTATCACTAGTGTACTCACCATTTTCTCTGATTATTAGAGCACGTTGATTAGGACAGTCTCGCATCACGTGCCCCATTCCTTTGCATCGAAAACATTGTGTTTCCCGCGTTCGACCGGTGGAGGCAACTGAGGAAGCACTCTTGGCGGGTGCTTGAAGTGTGACTGATTTGTTTGCCTCGGAGCGTGATGGCGTCAAGTAGTTGGAACAGCGGGTGTAGGTACACGTCCGGTATGGAAGATGATGCCTTGGTATGGATCTGACCGACTTGGGCGTGGAAGAGCCTCAATATTACCTCGCGTTGTCGATCGTCGACCACGCACTTCCCTTTCGCTTTCAAAGCAAGATGGTACAAGCGAGTGATAGAATTGTATTCTTTATAGTCAAGTATATCCTGTATCTCTCGGTTAACCCCACCCAAGAACCTAGCCATTTTTGCATCTTCACCCTCTTCTAACCCACAGCGCAACATGCCAATTTGCAATGCCTTATAATATTCCTCAACCGTTTTATCACCTTGATTAAAGAGCTGTATGTTATTCAATAAATCATGAGCATAGTATGTTGGAACAAATCTAGCCCTCATGACACGCTTCAACCCATCCCAAGTTGTAGGTACATCACGGTTGGCTCTACAAAGTTCTTTCCACCAAATAGACGCAAAACCAGTAAATTCACTAGTGGCAGTGTGCACCCTTCTACGCTCAGAGAAGTCATAGCAAGAAAATTTTTGATCTACCGCCAACTCCCAATCTAGATAGACATCAAGATTATAAGCGCACCATCAAAAGGAAGCATAGTAAATTTTATTTTTGCCATAGAATCATCACGTTCTTCCCTTTGATCATGTTGATTTCTAGCCATACCTTGCCTGTTATTGCGGAGTCAACGATGAGGTCGGTCGTTGTTCACATTTACCCTGTAGTCGTCCTCGGTATCGGCGGCGTAGTTGTTCTCCTCTTGAGCCACCTCGTTTAAAGTAACAGGGACAACCGGTGGAGCGCCGCGTTGGCCCAAAGCATGACCAGTGGCACCATTGTTGGGGGCAGCACCTTGAAGAAGTTGTGCTAGCTGTGTTTGAAGCTCAGTGAGGGGTGCCAATTGCGCCTGAATCGTATCAAGAGTGTCATGAGTTCGCATGTCATGCTGATGGTGCATCCTCTCGAAATGAGTGACCCAACGCCGTTCTTTTGGCGTGAGGCGGTCCTCATGTTCACTCCCACTGCCGACGTTACTCCCACGATTGCTTGGACTACCTGCCATAGTTAGTAGAAACAAAGAAAATTCAAACAGATATGAAAGCTCCTATAAACTACTAGGTCGTATGAAGTGGTAAGCCTCACACACGCTCACGCTTCTACCAAGTTCTTACAAGTTCTCGATGTGGCAAGCGATTGCAAAGTCCGGAACCTGTGTGGTTAGAAGATGGTGGAGCTTGGACAGGCAATAATATGTAGCAAAGGAGGAACTAGTACCACTGAACCAAAGTAAGCTGAAAAGTCATTCAAAATCAGTACAATGCTGGTCCTAGGCTAGACCGTACTAGAGACGCGAGCCTAATCACCAACAGCAAAAATTTCAGCCAAAACGGAGCTAGCAGATTTTTTTCCGAACTTACGGGGGCGTTTTAAACGATGTTTTTTGGGGTCGAACGAATTTTTCGGGGCCACAGGAACCCAATCAGAGCTGGGCTTGTCAATTTTTGGATGTAACTTTTCGTTCCGGTCATTTTGAGTACTCGAACAGCCCAATCGGAGGCCGTATGCAAAAGTTATGGCAGTTTTCGTGCAGGGTGTCCGGAGGGGATCCAAATCCACTTCAAAAGGAAAGTTGGATGCAAAACAAGAGAGGGGCGGCCTATACCTTCCTTTCAAAGCCAGACCTAAGCAAAAAAAAGGGCTACACTTTCCTTCTCTCTGATCTTTTCTTAAACCGAAACAGGTATATTCCTTATCTCCTGCCAACCGAACCGAACCCAACTAGGGAAAGAGATCTCTTCTCGGATTTTTTCTCCTCTTTTTTCTTCCTCGAACTTTGTTTTTTTGCAATTGAATCATGCGGTTTTTTCTCTTCTCTTCCGATCTCCGGCCAACCACCGAGAGTCCGATCGATCAACTAGCGGCCCGGCTCAATGCGAAAGCAATTGTGACCAAAACGTGACTCAAACTCGAAACTCTAACGGGACTAGACTCTAAAACCAGCATAGACACAAATATGCAACTGACGATTCAACAAACCAAGAACAAGTGGTAAAAGTTAGGGCACAAATTAGCTTGGACAAAGGGACAAATCTTTTTTTTTGTGGGGCAAATTTTCTGGACTCTAGGTAGAAAACGAAATATGATGGAAAATCTCATTGAGCAACCTTGAGCTCTGATACCAACTTGATGGGGACGGCGATCCCGATCTTTCGGTGAGATGATGATACGTCGATTTGGAGGTGTTGATGGCACCGAATTTAGGGCTTCCTACCAAACAGGTCCACACAGATACAAGATCCAATTATCAGTAGTTCCTGCAAGAAAACGAGAACCTGCAAGAACAAAGTATGAAGCAAACCGAAAAGGTAGTATTGAAATCAAACAAAGAGAACAAGTTGAGGTTCTGTTTCTCGGCACGGGCGGTCTAGTCGACACGCGCAAACACGAGGAGGGACGCACATGGTCTACCAAAACACAACAAAACCTAAAAAATGAAGAACAGGGGTGAGAACCCAATATAAAGGGGTACCCACACAAGGGGGGCGCCCAAGAGGGGTGCGGCAGCAAGGATAGGGGTGCTGGCCAAAGGAGGGGTGGAACCCTAAGAGTACATGGGCCTTGGGCCCAAAAAAAAGGTGGCGCAGCACCTAGAATTTCTATCCTGTGAGATTGTTCTATGATTTCCCTTCGCTCCAGGAGGTGTTTGGCCTCGGGTTCAGATCCATTGGAAAGGTTATCTCGATACCTTTCAAACGAGTTGTCGAACGTCGAAAACGGAGTTCGGATGTGGCCGTGACGTCAGTTTGAAGTACTGTTGCTGGATGGCCGAACCGGACTCGGCGACGAATTGGGCTTTATCTTGGGCCTTCCTTGGCGCGTGGGCTGTCCCTAGTGGATGTTCTTGACGTGCTGGTTCAGCAAAGGTGGATGGAAAGGACTTGCTTCCGGATTAAGCCCTCGGGCGTCGTGAAGCGAAGTAGCAGCCAGCGGCCGATCGGGGGCAATGGCGATCGTAGAGGAAGAAGGGGCAGCAGTTGTATCCTTGGTTGGGATGTCCTCATCAGGCTCCACCTCCGTGCTCACGCCCTCATTGCCACCTCACGAACGCCGGGCCTTCATGGCCAACAGCTGCGAGGCTACTTCGGGGGCGGACGATGACGGTTCGGAGACCCCGCAGGAGGCACGTCGGCTCGCCCAGGTCGCCATCAACCAAGCTATCACCGCCATTCGGCGGGAGGAGCGATGGAAGGCCCACTCTCCGTCTGGACAGCTCGATCCCTCCCTCCGATTTAGAGCGGCCGGAGCACTGCGGGCCATCGCTGGGTCAAAGGCGACCCAGCGAACGATGGATATACAAGCTGGACACTTTTATAGAGGGCACGGAGAGATGCCCACGCTCCCGAAGGGCGGCGAGCGGACCGGCGAAACGACGCCGGCGAGGACCAAGCAGGCCTCGACCTGGAGTTCCAACGGGGCGACCGTCGTGTGGATGTGATCTTTGGTGGCACTTCGGCGTACTGGTCCAGGCGTGAGCTGAAGGACGCCGCATGCACCGTGTACCAAGCTACAGTCGGGAAGCCCACCGACCAACCCTGCAGGTGGGATGGCATTCCCATCACCTTCTCCCAGGATGATGCTCCCCCGGGGATGTCCCGAGACTTCAAGACCACCTTGGTCATCGCCCCGACCATAAGAAACGCCATCGTCGGCCGAGTCATGGTTGACGGGGGAAGCTCCCTCAACCTACTCTTGGCTAGCGCACTGGACCGGATGCAAATACCCTGAACAAAAATCAAGAATATAGCGGTCCCCTTCTTCGGCATCGTGCCAGGAAGCTCGACCACCCCGCTTGGGCAAGTGGTTCTACCCGTCACATTTGGCGACTCGGCGAACTTTCGCACCGAGCTGATCACATTTGAGGTCGTACATGGCGACCTCCCCTACAACGCCATT